>OVBE01003720.1:0-25818 GCA_900406425.1 Iberis pinnata
TATATATATGGACGCAAACTCTGCAACCGATGATTGAGCACTGATTTCACATGTGCGACATAATTTTAAATTTATTTATCTAATTGAATTTTTATATAATTAATCTATAAACATATATTACTAATTGTTTTAAAAAAATTTATTGGTAGAAAATGTATATCAGAGATATTATCATCACCTCGTTAGTAAAAAAACATTTTAAGAAAAAAAATTCAAGTTTCACATGAATGACCAAGTGAGACACTTGATAACATGATTTTTTCTCGTGTGTGTGCTGTCAATCAATTCCTATCAACTATCATGTCATTGTAGCGTAGATATGTGTCAATCCAATCAGGTGTGTTTTTAACCACTCTAGATGCATATGGATTGTACTGATTCAAGTCAAATAAGAAAGTGGGTTGTTGTCTAACAATCCTAAACAAGAAAACATGCGAAAAATAAACAAGACATGAAAACTAACATGCATAAACAGAAACTAAGGGTAAACAACAAGTGAAGTAAAAACATGGAACAAAATGGGGGTAAAAAGAAATTAAAGGGAAAACATTTCCTAAAGATCGGGATAATTGACTAGTGTTCCTCCTTGAACTTCCTAGGCGTCTAACATACCTCAAACAAGAGCTATCCCTAGACGATAGATTCATAGACAACCAAATCCAATACCTTGACAGATGATCTCAAGCTAGGTAGTATCCAGACCTAACTGTCGTTAACAGAACTCTACCTAGCAGGCATGAAGAAACAATATAACTAAGCCAATAAACACCCTAGACATCCAATTCCTTGGGCTAGATATGTAAATCTCTGAAATCACCATGATCAGGCATTTCATCAAACACTTTTCGGGTGCTGAAATGCCTAAGTTCAGATAATAATTGATCATAAAGAACTAAGCATTATGGACAATGAAACAAACGGGATCAATGAACAATCAAGCTTAGACATCTAGGAGGAACAAGGGTTTTGCACTAATTTACCCCATCCTTAGAAACTTGGGTAACTACTCTTTACACATGGTGGGTATGAAATCAAGAAAACATAACATCAAAACCAAACATCATGATTAAAAGTCAAACTATGAAAAACAGTAAGAACAGCAAAGTCAGAAAAAGCAGAGGATGATGATCAAGATAAAAAATCAGAGATGCAGGAGATGAAAATGAAGAACAACAAGAACACCAACCCAGAAAAACAATGACCCAATGAAACAGTAACAAAACCCAGAAATGATGATCTAGGCAAAACGAGATTAGAAGTGAAAAAAAAACAGTAGATCAATATGCACCAAATAGTTCACAATCTTAAACTAAACATGAAAATGAAAAAATCAGAAACTAAACATAAATTTCATAAAAAATATGAGTTTTGATCAACAAGAATATCAAAGGAAAAACAAAGAGAAAAGAAAACCTAAGACTAAAACCCAAAATGGAATAAAATAAATCTTTGTCCAAAAAGAGGCGTTTTTTAGGGCTTATATAGTAGTTCATAAAAGCCATAAAAATGCTAAAAGAAAAATGTCTAAAAATCTATAATGATTCTTCTTAAATCTGAAATCGGGTTGTTTGGGCTTAATGAGGTCGTGATCGAGGTGTGGAGGTTGATCCTTGGTCGAGGTAAGAAGATGACACGTGATCGAGGCGAAACCGGAGCAGGTCGAGGCAACTTTCTGTTTTGTGGTCGAGGCGAGAAGAAGGACGTGATCGAGGCGAGATAAGCTTGGCTCGATCACGGTTTGGTCGAGGCATCTTCAAGCTTTTGGTCGAGGGAGTTGGTTGGCCGTGATCGAGGGGTTGTGATCGAGCCAAGTTGGAGTTTGGTCGAGGCGGGTCATGCGGCTCAATGTAAACGATGGTGGCTCAATCAGAGCATTGAGGTAGCTCGATCAAAAGTTGAGTCGTGGCTCGATTAGAGCATTTGGCTTAGTCTTTCCTTCTCCTTCTCTAAAATTTTCAATAATGTTGTGAAAACTCCCGAAAGTCCTGAAAAATCTCCAAAATGCATATATATGCAAATGCTAATGAAAAACTTCATGAAAATGCAAATTTACTAAGAATTGCCTATGAATGTGACATATTGACATCTAAATGACTCTAAAATAATGGTAAATGACTTCTCAAAACGATCAAAATGCAGAGACATCAACACTCAAAGCTCAAATGGAAGAACAAAGGCAATGAGATAATGCCAAAGTGGTTAGATCGCCAAGTTCGCTATTGGCAAGATTGGAAAACAGAGGTAAGAAGTGTCAATAGTCGGTCGGCTCAGTATTCTGACCATCAAGGTCTTGGAACTACCAAGCATCGCTCATGACATACCTCATTTAGAACACGAATTCGAAAAATTATAAGTATTTATATATTAAAATTTTTTTATATATTTTTAATTCAATTTAACATATATATATATATATATTAAATAATATTATATATATGTTATTTAATATTAATAACCATAGTACCTGCATTTTCGAGGTTTCTCGTAAAATTTGTGATCTATAAACTCAAAAATAACATTGCGAATCACTTATTCAACATGTGGTTGCACAAACAAGTGAATACTATCGCCTACATGAGTTATGAATTTCTGAGACTAAGGCATTGAATTGTTCATATTCATTATGAACTATGCGATTGGAAGATTGCTACAAACAAAGACAAAATTTAAACATTGAATAAATCATGACTTCAAATTGTCTTTTCGTGAAACGAAAGAGAACAATAGTATCAAGAGATGAACTCTCCTCTAACTGCATTAACAATCTAAAGAACAAAAAAATGTCTAAAAAACTGACTTCAATTCAGAACAAAGATGACTATGTGAGCAAAAAACCTTAAACCTTAAGGAACCTCAATATTAGGGAGGAGACTAGATATCAACGGTTCAATAACTAGGATTTTGTTATATACACGTCAAAAACACAAGTCGATTCTCAAAATTAAGACTTTTACGATTATATTTCAAATAAAAATAGGTTAACCTTCTACAATAGACAAGAGAAATTGGGTTTTTCATTCTCTCTCCTCTTCTTCCTCCTTCTCCAACTGGATCTGAAACTTCCGCAAAAAGAGAAAAAAGCAAAGAAAAACAAAAGTTTGAATTGTGTAGTGTTATTATGTGATTATTCTACATTATATTTAAATAATATTTTAAAGAACATGCAATGTGAAAGACGAATTGACCAACATTATTGAGATGAATTTCCTTTAAAAAAGAAATACAGAAAAGTGCTCATTATCTAATTAACGACGCAAACAGTAGATTGCGATTGATTTTTATTGCAACTATATTTGTTTATTTTTTAGGGGGATATCAATAAATCACTTCTTACATTTACAAATATCATTTTTTTCTCAAAAATCAATTTTGAACATTTAATAAAATCATCTATCGAAATCGAAAGTTTTTGGAAGCGCGAAGAAGCGTCGTGGAAGCGCGACTCCAAAATCAGTCAATATGGAAACTTTTTGGAAACGTTGATTCCTTAAATAAAAGCTTTATAACTATATAAGTAGGAAATTTGATATATATCACATATATATTTTATCTTAGGTACAAAAATTAATTTTGAAATCCTAAAAAATGAGATAGTTGCTATATTCTAAACTACTAATTTTATTTTCATTTTATATGATTTAGAAGAACAACGAAGATAATTCTAATTTTACTATTGTTCGTTTGTTATATTCTTGGGAGCACATTCATGAACTGTTCCATGTTACAATATAAACTATAAAATACCGCAGTATACATGAAAATATTATAAAAACAACTTTATAAAAAAACCATTACAAAATGATAAAAATATAAAATAAAACAAAGGAATAATCGCAGTGAAATAAAGTACTAAAGAAAACCCGCGCATACGCGCGGGTAGAAGCCTAGTTAGATATGAAATTGAATTTGGTGGATAGCAAAATTTTGGAAACTATCACCGGGTATCCCTAGTCACAAAAGAATGAAAGTTACTCCCAGTCCCAGTGAAATTGTTTGTATAAACTTGGATATAGCAAAACATGAGTTTATATAGTCGTCCAAATCCAGTCAAGTCCTTGGCACAAGGAGGTTAATCCCTTAGGAGATATGTCTCGCATCTCGAATTCCTTGTAGACTTCTATGTGGGGTTTCAATTGCAACATCTTAATTAAGACGAGCATAAAAAGACGGATCTGCTTGCAAACACTAACACTACAAAGGAAAGAAATTGTCTTATTTCTTTAATTGAAAACTCTTTTCTACATTTTCTTTAGACTCTAAAAGCGCTTTTTCTTAAATTTAATAAAAGTTAGAATGGTGAGAAAAACAAAAGAGATATGTAAGTTTTGACTATATGATTTTGTGAACAATATAAAGAGGTTTGCATTTTGATATCGCTTCTTAATTTTTATGTCATAGTAGATATTTGCTGAAAAATGGTTTTAATCAAAATTGCGTATGGCCCCACTCCCATTCCAAGTTATTATATGCATCATCTCGACTTTCTATTGTTTATAGTTTTTTGGATATGTCACTAACGAACAATACGTTACAAACATCATCATTGTGTTCTGATATTGTTCTTATGATCTTTTTTTGAAATAGAGTTTATTTTTGACAATATTGGGCACTAAAATTTTTTATAATATTTTATAAAATTATTTGTATTTAGATATTTTTTTGTTTTGTAATAGTGAATGTGAATTGTTTTTGTGAATGATGATGGTTTATGTGAATGGTGAATTGTTTGTGTCAATGATGAATGGTTCGTGTGATTGATAAAACAAAATTATTTTTAAAACTAAAAATACATATTTTCCAAATTAAAAACAAAATACCTATTTCCAAAAAATAAATAAAAAATACCCAACTTACAAAATTAGTTAGTACCAAATAAAAGTGGAGAAAATGCACAACACACAATACGATTTCCAACTTTGGACACGTCCAATCCAAGACATAGCATATCGGAAAAGTCTCCTTTTTTTTTATTTGTTTTTCATTTTTGAAGAATAATTTAATTATCTAAATCTTTAAATTTAGAAAATTCTCAAAAATACCATAAAAATATAGATTTATTCAAAAAATACCACATATTTCCAAAAATTTCAAATAATATCACCTTTAAAAAAAAAAAAAAAAACACAAAGATGTTTTTGTTCCAAAAAAACCACAAAATTTGAAATAGGTTTAAAACTTCAAATTTAAATCCTAAAACTCCAAAACCAAACTATACCACCTTCAAAACTAAACCCTAAACTTATTTAGTGAACTCAAACCCAAAATTTTAAATTTTAATCTCTTAAAATTCAATTTTTATGTTTGTGGTATTTTTAAAACATTTGGGAGTGTGGATTTTTTATAAAACTATTAGGAGTGTCTCGTATTTTTGAAATTTGAAATATTTTTTTTAATGATATTTGAAAGAATTTTTCTTTAATTTATCCTCTAGATTATTTTATTTTTTTGGTTAGAGCATCACCACCCTGATTGGTTAGTGTAATCCAGCTCAGCTTTCATGACATGTTCGATTCATCTGTTGATCCAAGTTTTGCAACTCTAGTAGGATAATTATTTGGGTACTCGAAATATCCGTTTACATAACTAAATTATTTTAAAATTTAACTATAGTGATAATAAGTTCCTAAATAAATATAAATTTTGTGTTATAATAAATATATGATTTAATAAACGTTACAAAAAATTATATAATTGATTATTTTTGTCATATTTTCGATTTTGTTACAGTGTTATTCAATTTGCTAAACTTTTTCTTATAAAAGATATATTATTATAATCAATCATTATACTATTTTCAAAATCTAATACACATAGTCACATATTAGTCAAATTTATATAATATATTACGAGTTTGAATATTAAACGGATATTGATTTTAACTACCCGAACCATACCCGTCATTACCCGACCCTTAATTTTATGGGTATGCTTTGGGTATTAGTTTTCCATACCCGAACTACCCGTATCCGACCCCTACCCGCTATTACCCGACCCATTACCCGAAATGCTCAGGCCTAAACTTTACAGTGACTACATTCAATGCCTACATTTAATTGCAATGTACATAGTAACATAGTAGATGGAAATACACATAAAATACAGCGTCTCTATTTTATTCCTTGAGGCTAATTTCTAAATATGCTAACCTAAAACTTTTGTCCGGATCGCTCGTTTCCTTTTCAACATGTACAACAGATTTTTTTTTATCGACTTAAACTAGGCATAAGAGACCGTCTAGATAGTCCATACCGTACACACATGGTCAAGTGAAATCGAATTTCACATTGTGAGGAAGGCAATGGTGGCTGAGAACCACTCTACCAAAGACACTTCCTCATTTCGTAGATAACAGAGTAAACAAAGAAAGAGACAAGAGAATTGAAAAAGTATTAAAATTATTAATTTTGTAATTATAAAAGGGCTAATTAGCTGAATAACCAGTTGTATGTGTAATATTAAAAATCTATCCATAGTTTGTATAATTAGTTATGGCAGAATGCATATAGTGCGTGTATCTTCCTTTTGTCCCTAAGCTCGTCCACCCGTTCGTTATATGGTGGATTATCTATTGTGTGCGTATTACAAGAAAACAGTAAATTTGTAACTAATTTACTACGCATATACATCTAAACTATGACACAAACGTTCGGTCACAAATAAGTGGTTAATTAGCGATCATTTTGCAATTACTCCGCTCTGTTGTAAATCTGAAACAACTTTTCAACTATTTTTTGACTCGAAGACGTGGTAGCAAAGTAGTCATATATTTTGTGACTAATGTGTGACAAATGCTGTAGTAAGAAAACCGTAGTTGCAAATTAGTCGCATTTTTGCAACTAATTTGTGACAGAAAGTTTAGTGGTAAAATGGTGGCTCATTAGTTGCTATAAGTTAGTTACACGTTTTTTAATCGATACTGTTAGATACAACATATTTTTTGAGACTACACTATGTAGTGTCAAAGTAGTCACAAATTAGTGACAAAATAGTTGCAAATCGTTTTATATAAACACCCAACATGTTCTTTCTTTTCTCAACATTTTTACTAATTTTCTTTACATCCTAAATAAGAGTAAAAAATCAAAGAGAGATAAATGTCACATAATTACAATATATGAAATTCGAGAGAGCGGATGTACAAGAGAATTAATGAAGATACATGAAATATTTCTTCGGAGTTTGTGGCTGGGATAAAAGAGTTCATAGCTTTTGCAAGTAATCAACCGATAGCTCTGAGCAATGGAGGTAAATTTTATTGCCCTTGTAGTAGTTGCAAAAACGAGAAATTTATTTTGGGGTGTAAAATTTGGAACCATTTATGTAGTAGAGGATTTAGTCTTCTATTGATTTTAGTCTCCTGTACCTAATGCAAAAGGACATTATTATGGACTTGGTAGCCTTGAACGATTTCATGTAAAAAGAAAGAGGAAACATGGTGAGTCCGCTTCTGCTGCGTTTATATTACTTCAAGAACAGCTTCTGGCGGCTCAAGCAAAGATTGAAGAACAAGCTGCTGATAATGTTCGCCGAGATGCTGAATTACAAGCTGAGATTGCTCGTCGCGATGCTGAGGTTTCCCGTCGTGATAGTGAGCAAAGAAACCATATTTTAAACTTGGAGATGGTTGTTAGCTACTTTCGAGACAATAATCCCGAGTTTGCAGCGTATGTGGCTGCTCGGAGTAACCCGGAGATGACCGCAACTTCAACAACACCTGAAATGCAGGTTTAGAATTCTCAAATGCAGTTTCTGGTTTTTGAGGTTTAGTTGCAGGTTAAGATTAGGAATTGAAAGTTTCAGGTTTGTGGGTTTTATGATTGCAGGTTTAGGAGTTGGAAGTGCACATATAGGTATAAATTGTGTGATTCCACTTTGGATTTAAGGTTTAGGAATTGAAAATGTAGTTTTTGGAAGTTGGGACCTTGAGTTGGATCATTTTTTTTCTTGTTTAGTCCATAGTTTTAGCTTGGGTTTTGTTATATTTTGGGATCGATGTAATGCAACTCTAAGACTTGAAAGTCTTTTAACTTTTGGGAAGAAATCTTGTTTACTGGTTTTGTATATAATGATAAAAAATTTTCTTTTTTATAATTTAATATCTCAAAATAAAAATAATTTATATTCATTTTCGGTGGAATAAAATTAATAAATATATAAAAGATAGTTGTTAAGTAGTTATAAACTTTGTGACTAAATTACAACTACAATCAATAAAAGATGTCACAAATGAGTCATAAAACTTTTGTCAAATTAATCACAATTTAGTTACAAAATTTGCTACTAACTTGTGACCACTAAATAACGAAAGTCGTTACTAAATAGTGGTTAACATTGCAAAACCCCAAAATATAAATCCAAAACCCAAAAATATAAACCGAAAACCCAAAACACCTAAATATAAACCCAAAACCCTTGATATAAACCCAAAACACTAAAATATAAACCCAAAATCCCAAAATATAAACCCATAACCCCAAAATATAAACCCATAACCCCAAAATATAAACCTAAAACCCAAAATATAAACCCAAAACCCCAAAATATAAACTCAAAACCCTAAAATTTAAACTCAAAATCACAAAATATAAACCCAAAACCCCAAAATATAAACCTAAAACCCCATAATATAAACACAAAACACCAAAAAATAACCCAAAACCCCCCAAATATAAACTCAAAACCCCTAAACTATAAACTCAAGCCCCAAAATATAAATCCAAAACCCCAAAGTATAAACCCAAAACCCCAAAATATAAACCAAAAACCCCAATTATAAACTCACAACCCCAAAATATAAACCCAAAATCCCAAAATATAAACCCAAAACCCTAAAATATAAATCAAAAACCCAAAAATATAAACTCAAAACCCCCAAAATATTAACGCAAAGCCCCAAAATATAAACTAGAACCCATAAAATTTTAATCCAAAATCATAAAATATACAAAACGATAAAATATAAACCCAAAACACCAAAATATACAAAACCCCAAAATATAAACCTAAAACCCTTTTAAACTCAAAGCCTCAAAATATAAACCATAAACCCAAAATATAAACTATAAATCCTAAAATATACTGACTACCAAACAATAGTTTGTATATCCATAACGTAGGTGGAGAAAGACAACTGTCACATGTGAGTATAAAGTAGGGGCCTATTCTTCGGAGAGAGAGAGAGAGAGAGTAGATGTTATTTACTTAAATATAAGATATGTTAAGGTTATTGAGTGCAATTCCCCATTGTAAAGTGTAACACCCATACTTCGTTGCTCCTATGTAAGTATCCCCTTTTTTCTATTGCATTAGCTCATTTCCAACTCATTACTCTATTTTTCACTCTATTATAATGTAACTATAAAATATAGTTGAGTTTTGCTCCAACCCATAACTTTATTTCTTACTCTCTAAAAGAATATTCCAAAAAAATTTCATTCTTACTTTAAAAGTAATTGTCAATTAAATCTTATATTTATAAAATTTGTAAAATAATTCCAACGATTTTAATTTTTCACAAAAATTAATAAAATTATATAATATTATCTACATCACAAAATAATAAAACGTACCAAAATTTAAATCAATTATTATCATTTGTGAATTTCTCGCACAAATGAGCAATTAAAACATTATGAAGTGATACTTTATGTTGTTCTTATTGTGTATTTTTAAGTTTAAATTATTTTGTTTATCATATTCATTAAATTATTAGTTGTTATTTTATTTTACTTATTAAAAATAAATATATTTAATTAATTAGTAAAATATCAAAAGATATAAAAATTAAAGGACTACTTTGTAAATAAAATAGTTTCACTCTAAAATAGAGTAGAGATTAGAATTACTCTATAAATGAAGTGGAAAAGTAAAAAATCTATTTGAGAGTGAAAAATAGAGTTGAGTTGGAGGAGATTGCAATCTAAAATAGAGTTATTCTATAATAAAGTTGGATTGGAGATGCTCTTAAAAAACAACTCATTTTTTCCTGTTTTTTGATTGTCGACGACCGGCCTTGCGCCGACATCGAGTGTAACGATAATTAGTTTCGCTTTCTTTTCTACTTTTTTCACTGTCTTGTTCTCCTGCTCTCTTCGAGCTCTTCGATTTGCGACCCTATCTCCCATATTTCAAGTCTTCACGCGCGTGGATCTAGTCAGTGGTCTCAATCCTGTTGTGGTCATATGCATGAGATATGGTTCATTGGGGATCGGCTATGGTGGTTCGAAGTAAAGATT
Organism: Iberis pinnata; assembly: GCA_900406425.1. Lineage (NCBI taxonomy): Eukaryota > Viridiplantae > Streptophyta > Magnoliopsida > Brassicales > Brassicaceae > Iberis > Iberis pinnata. Next base: position 10,236 of record OVBE01003720.1, read on the forward strand.
TTCTCCTTCGGCGGTGTCTTCATTCTCTCTCCAGTTGTGGTCAATTTTTCTGATTCCAGTGGATGCTTGTGCCATGGGTGGGTTGGTAGCAGCTGGATCTTGGAGATTTTCTGGTATGAGTCACGAAATTTTGGTGGCTAGAGTTTGATGGCGGTTTTTTTCGGGTCATGGAATATGTCACGCTTTGCTAACTTCTGGCGGTAAGGAGTGGTGGTGGGATTTCAACTCTGGTTCGGTTCCGATGAGTATCATCTCCCTTTTTGGTCGATTGCATGCTGGGTACGTGGCATGTTTCTCTTTCTAGATCAAAATTATATAAAACGGACATAAATTTTATAAAATATTGAATAGTGAATAGTCGGACTACTGAAAATAATACTCGGAGTACCGAAGTATACAAACCAAAAACCCCAAAACCTAAACCTCAAAACGATGTGACTCTTTCCACTCTGGTGATTCTCCCTTCTGCTCTTCTGATTTTTGCCGACAATGTAAGAGAAATCTTCACCTTCCTCCTCCATCGATGTCTCTTATATGTGGGTAGTTTTGACCGTCTCGGATAGTTGTCGCCGACAACCGGAACCTAGGTCCGGTTGGTCCGCAATAAACGGCGACAACGACTGAGGTTAAGGTTTTCCTAACTTTAGTTTTAGGGTTTTCAAAATTAGGGCTTGTGGTTTTTATTGGTTTAGTTATAAATTTAGCTCTGGTTTTCTATTTCAATTCTGTTTTGTTGGATTAATTTTACGATTGGTTAAGTTTGGTTCTAGGCATGGTTTTGTTTAGGGCCTACATCCGGATGTAATATAAACATTAATTGAAAGTCTTTTATCAAAACAAGTTGCTCGTTTCTTGGAGAAGAAGATTTTAAAGAAACAAAAGTTTGACTGTCAAAGTCGTGACACGAAGATGAAGATACAATGATGTGTTTCCGTTGTAGATTTGAATATGAATTCATTTGTGGGTTCGTTCATTGATGATACGAAGGTTAGGTGTTGCTGCCGATTTGACTCTGACTGAGTATAAATGTCGTTATTGACCCTACGACTGGGTATAAACGTTGAAATTGACCACACAATTTGGTGTTCAAACTGATTTGACTCGTTGGCTGAGTATAACGCACGGTGATGATTTGACGGCCGGATATGAAACCGATATTTTAAAGATATGTCCAATCTCACACCTATTACCATGTATGAGCTTACGGGAGAGTATTAGGAGATGATGATCGATGAAAAAAATTAAACAAAATAAAAAAATCTATAAAATATCAATTCTACTAATTATAATATTATCAATATTTATTGCAGATATATTTATTTATGTATATTCTAGATTAATAAGTCCCTTTACTATATAATTTTATAATCTTAAACTTATGGTTATGAGAGTCTTATAATATCTCATAAACACTTTTGTAATGGTTACTCCCGTCCAATTTATCAATCTTTTTCAGCCGAATCACACTTCTCAACGTTATTTAGTGTCCATGTATAGCTGTAGCTTTGTGATGAATTTCCTTTGTGAACTTTTGAATGAGTCAACAACTTCAACCTCAACACAAGGCAATCTCTACGAGTATAGATGATTCTTTTCTTTGATTGCAATGTACAGAGTAACATAGTAGATGGAAATACACATAAAATACGGCGTCTCTATTTTATTCCTTGAGGCTAATTTCTAAATATGATGACCTAAGACTTTTGTCCGATCGCTCGTCTCCACTTGAACATGTATATACTTTTTAACCTTATGTCATAGTTATCAGATTAAGCGAAGAAAGAGACAAGATAATTGAAAAAGTGTATTTAAGTATATTGTCTACAACTGAAAAAATATTTTATACTTGTGCATGTAACGAAATGAAATAAAGAAACATATATTAATGTTTCATGTTTTTGGCGCTTCTGTCTAGTTTAGTCAGTTTTCGGAAAAAGTCCACAAATTTACAAGTTTTGCAACAAAGACATCTCTTCTACTCATTATGACCGTAGTATGATCAGATCCGGGAATAACCTCGAACTCGACCTCAGGGAACTTTTCTTTCATATTCCATAAACAATCAATAGGCACAACTGCATCTCTATCTCCTTGCACCACATTAATTTTGACTCCGGAATTGATCAAAGTTTCGAGATGTTTATCCGTGAATTTCGCTCCTCCGCATATCACATTGTGCATGCTGTGCCAAGCTGATTGATGTGTATGCTTCGTCAATTCTGTTATCGCCATTGGTAGTTTACTAAACATCCACAAAAAATCAGCATATTAATAATCCTTAATAGACTAAATTAAATAGACTTTATTTATACCTTCTCCAAGTTAAAACTTTGATGATCGTCTCCCACGTACGGTGGTTTCTACAAACAACCAAGCATATGCCACGGCCAATATGTTCATACCAAGACATTATCGCCGTGAAAAACGAAGAAGGTGGCCAAAGTTTCTTCTCAGCGATCACTTCAAGAGCATCACAACTTGCTTCTTTTGTATCAGTAAAATATGGCTAACAACAGATTAAGAAGAACTTTTCAGACAAAGACAAAACATTGTATGAAACTGTGTTTGTTTTTTTTATAAATAGAAAAACTTACCGGAGCTACTAAAGCTACAGTCTTGACACTGCCGGAGAATTTGGCAGCTAAAGCTATTGCAATTATGCATCCCATGGAGTGTGCTACAACATGAAATGAAGTTAAATTATATTGTAAAATTACCGATTTCTCGATCATTTCAACATGTTCTTTCAACGAATATCGACTGTCTCTCGGTTTCGGGCTGTCACCGAATCCTAGAAGATCCACTGCGAAGAATCTGTAGTTATTTTCCTCAGGTAGATATTTGAACACTGTGTTTGTCCAATATGATGAAGATGCCAAGAATCCATGTATGAATATAACATTCTCTACCGGTTTGTTGCTCATCGATAAATCTGATTGATCAATTGAAATGTTAAAAATAAAGACTTAACCGAAATGATTAGTTTAGTTTAGTTTTTATTAGTTACCTTGGGATATTGAAGGTTGCTTGACGATCACGTTAAGTTTATCTGTATTGGTCCAAGAAACACAGTTCTTGCAACCACAATCAGACCATCGGTTGGCGATCTCACGAGTGGCTTTCTTCGTCTTCTGAGGAAAAAGGTAACTTCTTAAGAAAGTAATCATACCGATTTTCTTGATGATCTCAGGGAGTTTTCTAGCAAACCGGAGAAAACCGGCTTGCCGGAAAATGTTTCTCCTCCGGTAAAGAGTCTCAGACAAGTGTTGATGGTCTGATATATACTCGTATCCGGAGAGGTTTGTTGTCTTTTGAGGGTTTTGACAATGACAGGGCTCTAACTTTTCTTCCATAACTTGGTCGAGGAATCTGAAAACGATGCAGAGAAGATCGTCGAGAAGGTCAAAAAGGAAGAAAATGGCCAAACTCGGAGCTCCGTTGATAACTGACATACATTTTTCTGGAAAACTCGAAGCAATAGTCATAGTGACCTTTTCAGAGAGAAAATCAGAGACAGATAGAAAAACAAAGACACTGGCGAAGAAGAGACATATTAAGAAAATATTTTATAGACCTTATTTTCTTCTTATTGTTTTTCTAGAGTTTAGTAACATGGAGTTCATTAATTTGCGGGAAAATAACATGGAGTTAATCAATTAATTTTTTTATTAATATGTACTATGATTAATATAATGTGTTTATACATTGATAAATAAAACGTGAACAGAATTCTATCTTATGATTAGTCACGCTTATGGTCGTTATCAAATAATGTAACTAAAAAAGAGAATAAAATGTGGGGTTCTCCAACTAGATATATTTTTTTTGGTTAAAAGGTTTACTATATTAAAATGTCCAGAAAACCCATTACATTTAGATCCAAAATCAATCCTAAAATCCAAAATCCCAAAACAATATGAATTGGAAAAAGACTTTCCTAAAGTCCAACATGGATCTAAGCTCAAAGCTTGAAACCCTCGTAACCCTAATGCTTATGAGCCGCCGCCAGAGAAAAGCCGCGATCTCACCGGATTTTCTTTCCGATGATTCTCCAGCAAAGCGTCCAAACCGCAGTGATGTAGAACACATGACGACAGTCCACGCGAAGAACAGATGAAGCAAAGGATGACGATCCAGTTGAAATCGCCGCAAAGAACCGCCGGAGATGGAAGCTAGGTTTCCGGCGGAGAAGGGGCACCACCACTTGACTTCGGATCTCGTTATTCTTCACTTCCTGCAACTAACAGCCCCCACGCCACCGAGAGAAGGAAAAGCGTCGAGTAGTAGATCTCTGCCTTGAGATCTTCCATTCCAAGGATCTTCGTCGTCATTTCCAGTGCGCCGCAACAAGAGCTGGCCATCTCTCGTCGCCGCATGGATGCTTCATTGCTTCATCTCCTTCGGTGAATTCACAGTGAGAAAGGATAAAAGACAGGGACAGACTCCGAAAATGATTGTTAGGGGAGTTCGCCGCTGCCGGACTGGCCGGCGAGCCTGAGGGTCACGGTGTAAGAGATTGTGGCTCGAACGCCGGAGTTGAAGCTCTTTCTTCCTTCTCCAACAGTCTATCAGATCTGAAGTTGAGAGAAAATCTGGAGGAGAGAGAAGCAAGAGAAAAAAAGCTCAAATCTAACTAGATAACTTTCTTATTAAATCATAAACGAATATCACATGTTACAGCTTCCTATAGAAACGGAGGACAATATTAAAAAGTTTTAATATTGAATTTTTGAAAATAGTTAAAAAAAATTATGAACTTTTCTTTTCTTTAAATAAATATCAATTTTTATTAATTTTAATTTTTATTATTAAATGTTAAATTTATTAATAAAAGAGAGAAAATTTTATATATACAATGGAAAAGAAAGAAATATGGTGCTTGTAAATGTTTAGTACCAGAAATAAAGAAAACCTTCACGTGAGTGGTATGTTCATAGTTACCTCGTAAAATCCTGTTACTAAAAAATTTCGTAGGTTAAAACCATCATCATGAAAAGAGTACAAGCAATTGGACACCATGTAAAAGCATAAAGGAGCTTGGTGGTTTCATCAGCCTTGGAGTGTATGCCATCGATTCTGGAGGTTGTACAATGGTGAGGATGGGCTGTAGTGTAGGCTTGTGATGCGATTTGAGATGGTGTGAACAATCAGTGTGCGGAAGTGAGTGTTGATACGATAAAATGGTGCATTACGACGTCCATTCCGCTCCTGCCAAATGTGGTAGATGGTAGTTTGGAAGCATAATTTGAAGAGGATACAGTCTAAAGATGAGTGAGAGTTATGACGAAGTGAGGCGAGAGTGGTTCGCCAGCATGGAGTTAGCCGTCGATGGAGAAGATTGGCGGTGAGGTCAGTCCATAACATAAACGTATAAGGGCAAGCAAAAAAAAAGTGGTCTCTTATTTCGTCGGGTTCGCCGCAAAGTGTACATGGCTACGCATTCGCCTTCCGGTTTATACCATGTCAAAAATAGCAAACCAAAAAATAAAAGCATAACGAGAAATCAATTTTGAGAACCACATACTAGAAACCTAAGATTGCTTGAGGTATGCACTGCTTAATTATTGTCATGTGTGTGCGGACGAGAAGGACAATTTGTAAAGAGTAGCACCATGCTTCCATTGAGGGATACCCTGGTCTGCTAGGGGATTAATCAAGGGTAGTGCAATGATCCGATCACGAAGCTCGTGAAGGCATGACACATGAGGCCGACTACGAAGCCAAGTATCATAAACAACAACAGCAGCAACTCGAGCATATCGTCGACTTTAATTTAAATAAAAAAATTTTGTTGATCAAACCAATTAGATTTGATATTAAATTGATTAACGGAATAAGTTAACATAGTTTATCTATTGTGTCAATCAACTTAACGACTTCCCTTTATGATTTATTTAATAAATGTTTGTGATTTTTTCAATTATTTATAAGTTTAGTATTTTTTTACATTTATTATCAATAATATGTTAACTACATGATGTTTATGGATGATTAGGAAAAAGTGATCGATCAATCCCACTTGTATCGATTCTTTTGCCATATGGGATCGATCAATCCCACTTGTATCGATTCTTTTTCTAGGCAGGATCGATCAATCTTAGGTGGCCGATAAAATTTCTAGTCACACGCGCCAATTTTAAAAGGATCGACCAATCCCCATGTAAGATCGACCGATCATGTATCATCTTTAATCTTAGCTCTGTTTTGCGTGCAAATTCACCCATTATTTTTAATATGTGTCCATTTTCTATGATTTTGAAACACTTTGAAACAAGAAAAAATCCTATTAAAAGACGTTAAAATCTAGTCTTTAGTTATATGGTCATTACTCTCTCTTCTACTTTACGAGAGATGTGATTTAGCTAAGGATACAATGGGTGTACACTAAAAAGATTAAAGAGTACTTGAAAAAGTGCTTCACAATGAACGATTTGGGAAAGAACAAATATTTTTTTGGCATCAAATTGATGAGTAGAAGACTTGAAAGCATATAATTTTCCCAATAAACTATGCACTCATTATAATCAACAACAAGTAATCTCGGATTAAAGCTAGCATCCACACGGCTTGCACATATCCTAAACTAGCAACCAAAAGTCCTTTTTTTTTGCTGATCCGAAGCAATATCGTCAGTCTTATGGGCCGCTTAATCTATCTCACTCATACCAGCACATCGTTGAGCTATTCGAGTTGAGAGTTGCTCATTTCTAAAAAGGGTTGCCTAGTGGATGTATCCTTCTCACATCGAATCCCATAAAAGTGTGTCATTATAATAATGAGAAAATACCACTAATATTGTCCTTGTAAACTTTTGAAGATCCATGCATTTATTGTCATTTAATGTGACAAGAAGGGAAAATTATCATTAACCATTAGATAATTATGATTAAAATTAAAAAATGAAGGTAAGCTTTTAGTTTTAACCTCAAAGTTGTTGTAGAGAAGGATCATGTATGCTCCAATAAAGTGGTTTGTTCTCTATCTATTTTATTTTTGTTGTTTGCTTAGGATAATTAATGCTAGTTCTCCACGACATGTATTAGGGGGGGGGGTGTATTAGTGGACCAATTTTGTTTAGGGTGTGTGCATAATACTGAGTCTATTGGCACAAGAACTCAAATCTTGTTTTCATATAGGTAAATATGCCGCCAACGTGTCTAGACATCGATGACTGGTTGGAAAGATTCAAGAAATCAAAATTAGAGAGTGGTGGACTTAACATGTATATGTCCATCCAATAGGTTGGTGTTGTGGACAAAATATGTCATGTAAACTCAATAGTATGTCCACATAACAAAAATAACATAGAAGATCATGAGGTGGTTGGATCATATGAAGATAAGGACTTTCTAGAAACTGTGAACCGAATGGAATGTGTACACAGATGGACTGCTCTATGGGAGGCCGAATGTGGTGGTAGTGGACGGAAGAACAAAGTAGTTAGACTAAACTGCATTGTAGATCACTCCATCGATGTTGGTGGACAAAACATGATAAAGAGTGGACATGAACACAATGTCGGTGGACAAACGAGCAATGGAGCTAGTGGGGATAAACCGAGAAGCGAAAACCCCTTGGAAAAGAACATAAAAGTGGTACCAATACTAGTGAGTTTCCAGTATGGTAAGAAAACAACATTAGTCATTCTTTGCGAGTTACCAAAAACCAAGTACGCTCATGTTTTTTTGGTATGTACTGTATGAAACACAATATATTGTGTTTGTTTTTGTTATGTTATGAGGATTCTTTATGTATGCTAACTACTCTACTTTATGAAACAAACATGATTGGGTGCATGATAGTAAATGACACAATAGCAAGTGGACATAAATATTTAAAAACATAGTAGCCGACAATATTTAGTAGAGATTTTTTGAAGGAGCTTGTCCTTCAATAATAATACTTACGGTTGAAAAGAACACAAAAGTAGAAAGCATTTCGGGCATCTTCCAAGACTTATGCACTTGAGACAAATAGTTCAAGGGCTTGTAGAAAAAAATACTTTCTTAATGTCCTGGTAGTAGATCTCTTTTTAAACAAATCAATCTTAGACATGGTACAAATGTCAGAAACTAATCTTTCGACTAAGCACATAGTGTAGTCTGGATATAGCGATGCTGATAAAAATCTTACCATTCTTTTATTGGCGTAGCTTACTCTTCCATCGTTGTGGACATGTTTTGCACTAAGACATCTTCGTTATTACTGGTTCACATATAAGGCACATGATAGGTAGACAAAAAGTCGACCAGTAATGGTCGTGTACAAAAGTCTGTGAATATGCAACAATACAGTTACGTTAGTGTCCACGTAACATACATTATCAGTGGATAAGTTGGCAATTACGACTTCATCCACAAGATCTTTTGTGATATAACCTCAACCTACAAAAATTAGAATGAAGAACAACAAAAGAAAAATATGAACACTGAATCAATTGCTTTAAAAGGAACAATATAATCTCTTGAAAAATTATATAAAGTAAACAAATATTATAAATACTCACAAAAATCAAGCGCTGCTCACTTAATCTTTTCTTGAGGGAAGTAAACGTAAATTAGATATGTGATTAGACAAATAGAAAAAAAAGAGAACTTTGATAAGAGTTCTGATTCCGTGACTGAAGGCGACATTCTCAAATTTGTTAGTCTTTTATTATTCTCCTGTAAGTAGCTCTCTCTTGTACGTAAATAACTCACGAGAATTGAGCTGCACATTACATTGTTAAGCGGTACGTAAAACTTGACGTACATGCTAGACATTCCTCAAACCATAATATATACAAGCTTTAAGATCTTCATTTGCTCTTGATCTCTGGTTAGGTAAGCTTTTAGAGAAATGGGTGTATTTCGTGGATTTGGTAGCTGGATCAATCAGCCTGATCCTAACGTTAGATTCATTCCCATTAATAAGTGGACCCTAGCTAGTAAGTCAAAAAGATCATGATTACTATGTACTTCTTGTTGTAGGTCGAGTCAAAGAGTTCTGAGAATGTTGAAACTAAGTCAGACACTAGTCATGCCCCTACTAAGAAGAAGATGAAGAAATATTTCGACGTAGTTGAGGAGAAGAAGCAAGATGAACTTTGGCAGGCTGAAGAGAAGAAGTATCGATGGCGTGATAATCCTCCTGAGGTGAAGGTAATTAAGAGCTAATTACCAAATGTATAATTAATCTATATTATGCCACATATTTCTTATAAAATTGTTGTGAATATCCTTGCGATTTGGGTTTAGAGAAAGAAAGAGAAAAACAATTGAGACAAATAATGGGCGTTCTAGGATTTATTTATTAATCAAAGTGTTAATTTTATAATAACTTAAAACCCTTTATATATAGCCCTAAAATCCGGTCCTATTAGAAAAACCCGTAATAAATTTATTTTTCTAAAATAGACCGTACCGTACCTCATAGACATTTGGTACACGTCATTTCTTTAGCCAATTCTATTGAACATGTTAATGCTATTTTATGTCATATTTCTAACAAATATAATTTCGATGTTTGAAGGTAACAAAAGAAAAGGGTATGTACCATATGAAGATACACATGACAGTGGGATTTCCTCCTGCTAGTGTCTACGGATTTTTAACTGATCCAAAAAGTGGTGTATTCTTCGATACGCCCAAGTTTCGCCAACTTATGGTTTTTTCTTCATCATCACTATAATACGGTTCGGATTTGGTATTAATTTATTATTATAGCCATGCTTGAGATTGTGATATATGTCATATGAAGGAAAACAAATCAATAAAGATGTTACATGACGATGGACCTACGCAAATCATGAAGGTAAAGAAATCTGTCTCTTGGGATGTCCTTGGGTGTCCTATACCTTTCCCGATACATCTACTTGTCTCTGAAAACAGACGACAACTCTCAGTAAGAATCAAGCTTCTCAATATATATCTTCAACAATAAATCAATGTATTTGTTTTGTATTAGTAACATTAGTCAACTACAACCAAGTGATTATGTTTTAATGGTTACCACATTTGAGGAGATATCGTCTTGTTGATCTAGGCCAGCGACTGATTTTTTTAGTGCGAAATTACAAAATCATTTCCTCTTGGCTAGTTTAATAGGCTATTTGACAATATCACTCCCTCTATAGAGAGATTAAGAGCCTCGATCCGAACCCTTCCTGGCTTATAAAAAAAAGACATTGGTCGCACTACTAGACTGTCTAGCTACCAAATGCTTAGCACGTTTCCGAACGCTAATGACAATATAACTTGAGTTTGTATTTTGCTTGGTCAGACAAAATATGAGAAAGAGAAACTGATGTTCCTGGAAGTGTTCGAGGGTAGCTATAAAGTGGAGCCATTATTCGTAGATGCACTACGTTTCTGCAAGGACACGTCGCCAAACAATCAAGAAGAATATAAAAAATGTAGTGGCGGACGAGGAAGGGTTGCGTCAAAAATTACAATGAACCAAATCTTTAAGCCATATCCTCCTTTTAATCTACCGCCATTTTCTTGGTACATCCGTGGGGTCGCCATCGAAACAACTACTAATCTGTTAAAAACGGTTCAAGATTTTGCAACCGTGCTTCGAGACGGTTATAAATGATCATAGACAACTATATATGTGTTACTAGTTGTCAATTTTATGTCTTTTACAAGTCTCGAGTTGTTTTATTTTGTAAAGACCTTATGGTACGGATCATCAATATATATATTTATCATCGAAATGGTTGAACGATGTTTTATTTTGTAGAGTGTAAATCATTTTACAATACTCAAGAATTCGTTAGAAAATTTTCCATGCTATTATTAAATCAGTGTTGTTGAAGTTGGAACTGTAATCGAGCGTTTAAACGGGTGTTCACACTTCTCATTAAATCTACAAATAGAGGGTTTTCCACACCATCTGTATTCATCCATTCCCAAAATAGCTAAGATAGGTGTATAATGTTAATAGAGGTTTCCTCAAAGATGCAACAATTTCTCTCAACAGAGGATGTGAATTATCTACAGTATATTAGACCTTCTCTCACGGGCAATGCTGATAGACCAATCTGGCAGTATACTTCTAGTGGAACCTATGTAGGGACCGTAAAACCGAATTTAGCTAAAACTGAGTTTAAAACGTTTTAACAATCTTAAACCGAACGGAGTCGAGTCGAAACTCTTTCCTTAATTCTAAAAATTGCTCGTAGTAAGACAGTTTACCGCAATTTAAGAACCCCAGGATACAACCGTTTAATGTCTTTATTAAGCCTTACCCTTAATAAAGCCTATCGACCTTAGTCTTTATGAATACTCCCGAGACTTTAGAAACGGGGTATTATTGGAACAACTTTTGAAGACTTTTATTTGTATTTATTTTATTCTCTTTATTCAATATTGAAAACCCATTGTTTTATAATAATTGATTGAGAAAAGGATGAGAGAAATGAGTATGGATGGTGTGGTATTTATAGTAGCCGAATGGGTGGATTTTGCAAACCAACACATATTATCGAACACACTGGTTCGTAGATGAACACATATAATCGAACAGAGCACTTGTTCGATTAAACATATACAATTTGGTACGTAATGGGCTTGGAAGAATATTGGGCCTAAATTAATTGTTGGATTGAAAACTAATTTGATCCATGTTGGCCTGTAATTAAAGTTGTACGAGAATGAATTGATCCAAAGTTAATTGGCGTAAATAGGCCAATTTTTTTTTCTCATACAAATTTCTCCCAAAAGATTAAGCCTGAGACCCAAGACATTCGACCAAATGGTCCTAGGCCCGCGCAGTGTCATGCCGTGCCTTGTCGTGTCGTGCGTGCCGTGCCGAGCCGGCGGCAGCGCGTGGGGGTCCACTTTTACCTCATATTTCTTATTCAATTTAACTTCAAATTTAGCATTTGAATATTCAAAGTTATAGTCCAAACTACAACATATTTAATGCACCCATAATTCAATGATTCCGGGCAACACACTTGCCGTAAAAGTCGTCGTAAAAGTGACAAAAATCACTTGTTCAAATTTGAGTTCTAACAATAATAGAAATAATCCTAAAACATATGAAGACTCTAGAGACTCGAAAGAATATACTGACTAGATTCCCTAAGAAGCTAGACAGACGGACTTTTCGAGAGTATTGCAAAAATTCACTGCATCTGAGTTGGTAGCATATGCCTTGAACCATTCATAGTTAATACATGTCGGATTTACTCGGCCAGGGAGTGAATGTGATGTCTTAAACCCCCGGGCTCTGACGTAAACCTAGAAAACATGTATAAAACAATTTCATTTTCTCACAGAGACTAAGTTCTCTATTGTGTTCATTTTGGCCCTGAACAAACCTGGTATCATGAGTAACTTGGAGAGATAACCTTTCCTTCTCCCTCCTAGAATCAGCCTTATTCACACTCATTTAGGTGATCTGCCATTAACTTTTGCAAAAGTATACTGTAATACTCATCTCATAAAGTTATGGAATTATTAAAAGCTTTAAGCTTAACCTTTTTTACTAACAGGATTTACACTGTTTCATCATCAAACTTTTGAAGTTGGGAACTGGGTTGAGAGAATAATCTCACAATGTTCAGGTTGATTTAGTTTGAAGTTGTTGTCCCCTTGAACATATTTCTTGGGATCTCTAGTAAATTAGGTAGGATTACCATTAAACTTCATCTTTCGTTATAGGCTTTTAAACCCATTCCTCGTGATGATCTTTCTACTTGATCTCTTGCCAAACCTTTTGTGAATAGATTAGCTAGGTTATTGGCAGATTTGATAAATGCTATCGTGAGTACTCCAGTCAAGATCAAGTTTCTAATGGTCTTATGTCGTCGTCTTATGTGACGAGATTTGCCATTATACAACATACTTTGTGCCCGAGAGATAACTGATTGACTATCACAGTGTACACGTAATGCAGGCACGGGTTTTTCCCACATGGGAATGTCTTCCAAGAAATTTTGAAGCCATTTAGCTTTTTGAGCTGCCTTATCAAGAGCTATGAACTCAGAATCCATAGTTGACTTTGCTATTAAAGTTTGTTTGGAAGATTTCCAGGATATTGCGGCACCAGCTAAGGTAAATATATATCCACTCGTGGATTTAGAGTTTTTGGAATCTGCTATCCAGTTAGCATCACTATAACCTTCCAAAACTCCTGGNATAGTGTAGACTGTAGTTTTTAGTATAACGTAGGTAATCTAATACTATAGTTATAGCTTTCCAATGTTTATATCATGGATTACTAGTATAGAGGCTTAATACATTCACTGCATGCGCTAGATCGGGTCGAGTACAATTAGTTAAGTACATTAGACTCCNTTCCAGAGTTTTTAGTCAAGTGAATATTAGGGTCTACCGGAGTTTTTGCATTTTGACTTGAATATTCTTTGAATTTATCAAGTATCCTTTGAGCATAATGCGATTGTGATAAAACTATGCCTTCAGCATGTCTATGGAGTTTAATCCCTAGAATGACGTCTGCCAAACTCATGTCTTTCATATCGAAATTTCGACTAAGAAGACTCTTAGTTTGATTAGTCATGTCTTTATTTCTACCAATAATGAGCATGTCATCAACATATAATCCCAACAAAACGTATCCATGTGGAGTACTTTTGATATATATGCATTTATCACATTCATTTATTGTAAACCCATTTGACATCATTAAATGGTCAAATTTTTCATGCCATTGTTTCAGAGCTTCTTTGAGTCCGTATAACGACTTTACAAGTCTACAGACTTTGTGCTCTTGTTCCGGAATGACAAAATATTCAGGTTGCTTCATATAAATTTCTTCTTCTAAATCCCCATTTAAGAAGGCTGTTTTGACATCCATTTGATGAATGTCAAGGCCTCGTAAAGCCGCTATTGCAACCAAGGTTCGAATAGACGTTATCCTTGTTACCGGAGAATAAGTGTCAAAGAAATCCAAACCTTCTTTTTGGCGGAATCCTTGCACTACAAGCCATGCCTTATACTTTTCGATGGTGTTATCGGGCTTTTGTTTTGTCTTGAAAATCCATTTACACCCTAGTGCTTTAGACCCTTCGGGTAAATCGACTTCATAAGTATTTTGTAATATTGAATCGATTTCACTATTGACTGCTTCTTTCCAATGAGGTGCATCTGGTATAGACATAGCTTCTGAGTATGTTCTAGGTTCATTCTCTGCGAGAAAAACTGTCATAATCATCTCCGAATGATTTTTCCTTGCGAGCTCTTTTGCTTTGCCGAGGTTCGGCTTGTACTTCTTCCTCTTGTGGAGAAGTTCCAGAAGTGCTTGCCTCATTTGCTATGGAATCCGCTTCTCTTTGTTCAATTGTCCATTTTGGACGTTGGTTTTCCTTACAAGGAAAAATGATCTCAAAGAAAGAAGCATTCCGTGATTCGAGGACTGTATTGACATGAATATCAGGTATATTCGATTTATGAACCATAAATCTATAAGCATTGCTATTGTGTGCATAGCCAATGAAAATACAGTCCACGGTTTTAGGTCTAACAGTGACCTTTTCGGAGGTGGTACAACAACCTTTGCAAGGCACCCCCACACTTTGAGGTATTTGTACGATGGTACATGACCTGTCCAAAGCTCATAGGTGTTGTGCTATTGTACTTATTTGGTATTTTGTTCAAAATGGTATTTGTAGTAAGCAGAGCTTCCCCCCCCCCCCNTCTTGCAACATAGCATTCATCATCTCTTTGAGAGTGCGGTTCTTACGTTCTGCAGTCCCGTTAGATTCAGGGGAGTAAGGAGCGGTAGTTTGATGTATGATCCCATTTTCTTTACAGAAATCATTAAAGGGACCATCATACTCGCCTCCTCTGTCACTTTTTACTACTTTGATGGTTTTACCAAGTTGATTCTCAACTTCAAGTTTAAACTCTTTGAATTTTGACAAGACTTCGTCTTTGCTATGTAACAGATATACATAACAATATCTTGTGCTGTCATTAATGAATGTCACAAAATACTTTTTACCGCTTCGACTTTGTATATATTTCAGATCACATAAATCTGTATGTATTAAACCCAAAGGTTCGGTAGTTCTTTGAACTTTAGGATATGGAGTTTTATTGAGTTTGGCTTGTACACAAACTTCACATTTCTCTTTATTTACTTTGCATTTGGGAATTAAGTTTAGACTTATTAATTTTTGCATAGATTTGTAATTAACATGTCCTAATCTTTCATGCCAAGTATTGAAAGACTCAACCAAATAAGCAACAAATTTTTCATTAACTTTATCATCAATTACAATGTTAGCTATTTCAAGCTTGTCAGGACGAAGGACTGTCACTACACACATTTTGACAAGTTCTCCTTTTACAAATCCCTTTCCCAAATACACCCCATTTTTCCTAAGTACTAGCTTGTCAGCTTCAAAGCTTGTTCCGAATCCAGCTTTGCTCAGTAGAGTTTCCGAAACAAGGTTCTTATTCATTTCCGGCACATGTTTGACATTGTTGAGTGTAAGCTCACGTCCTGAAGTCAGCTTCAGAACCACCTTGCCGTGATCTTCAATCTTTGAGCGAGCTGTGTTTCCCATGAACAGTTGCTCCTCGGTCTTGTTCTTCTGATAAGTGGTGAACATTTCCTTATCAGCGCAGAT
>OVBE01003721.1:0-26014 GCA_900406425.1 Iberis pinnata
AAATTGATGATGATGGTTGAAAATATTATTAACTGTAAAGAATTTATTCTAAATTTTATTTTATTAAATATTACATTAGATACCATTAAAATATAAATATATTTTTTAGAAAACTAATTAAGGATATAATTGACAATAAAATTCATTATATTAGTACTTGAAAAAAGTTCAACTTGCTCTACTATTTAAAAATTAACAAAAGATAATAACCAGTAAGATATATATAGCCCTTGAAATTTCTAAGATTTTCTAAAATTAATTAAGAAAATTTTAAAGAACCTTTTGATTTTTTTTACAACTTTTTATACGTTTTTTGCTTACATTTTAAATTTTAAAATTTTTTTTTATAATTTTCTTGATTTAATTTTGAGTTTTTAGAGTTTTTCTGAATTTTAATAATTTTTTTTTGAAATTTTTGGATTTTTTTGGATTTTTTTGGATTTTTTTTTAATATTTTTTAATTAAAAAACAAAAAAGTTAACGGTGCCTTAAACAACAAATAACCAACTAGTGTAAAATGGGCAGATACTGATAGTTTGTGTATTAAACTGGGCAAACAATTTATTTGGTGTATTAAGTTGGGTATTCGAGTAGTTCGTGTATTAAAAAGGTAATTGGAACACAATTGTGTATTAAAATGGAATTTTCCCATTTTTTTATTAGCAACCACTTTATCACCAAATTATGAAATAAAAAAAATCTACAATGAAACAAAGCAAAATGAAAAAAAAAAACTAAAAGCATTATTCCACATTTCTTCGTATCCAACCGAGACGTTCTCCGATAGACATGTTTATGAACACATCCTTCATCCCTAGCCTATGAATTTCATTCAATGTATCATAGCGAATATTTTCTTCCAAGCCAGGAATTTCTTTTATCGCTTCCCAAATATTATTCTTTCTTTTTTCGTTTTTCCTCAAATTAGCTTCTCTTTGTTGTCTTTCTTCTCTTTGTTGTATCAAACTAACAACTTGATTAGTGACTCCAATCATTTCATTAAAAGTTTTATCCATGTGGAGACCATCCATACTTGAATTGCTAGAATATTCAAACTCTCCACTTTTAGTTTTTTTTTAGAGGGGAGCTTTTCCGATGGACCTTCCGCTCTCCGTGGAGAAGTTGAATCCCAAGATCCTAACGGTTGAGATCCACCAACATGTCCCATATTTGCAAACAATTTATTATATAATTTGTATGGCGAATTATCTTCAGCTCCAAAGATTTGTGCATCAGTGTCATCCCCTAAAGCAACAACATTTTTTCTCATTGCTAATGTTTGGTCAAATATAAGCTGTAAATCTTCATAGTCTTCAAAAGTTTCATCACGCATATTTTTTCTAGTCGGGTGTGCCTATAAATAGATAGTTATTATGTTAAAAAATTTTAAAGTATAATTTTAATAAAAATATACTATCTTTAATATATAAATTCAAAGTTACCTTTTCGTAATCATCCCACACTTGACTAGGAGCGGTAAACTTTTTAGATACATGATCCCACCCAAATCAAGAACTAAAACGAATAAGCTCTTGCATGCTACTGTAATGACTTTTAGACTTCTCATTTTGTTTTCATAGTGTTTATAGGTTTTCTCGCATCCAAGTTTATAATTTTAAACAGGTAGGATCTTTTTCTCCACATTCATTTTGCTTATACACCCATTTTTATCACGCCGCCCTTGTTTGATATCGTCTCCAAAGAGTTTTATCAACATTTTGGTTTCTCGCATATTCCATTGTTCATATCCTTTTCCTTGTTCTAGTGGTTGAGAATCTCTCATTATACTTCTAGTTAAAATACACCCCATTATATTTCTAGTCAAATAGTATATTTAAAAACCTACACTTATATTAGAATACTTATAAACTTTTTTTTAATATAGTATCAATCAAACAATTATCATTTCTTTCTATATTTTATTAAAATAGTTTTAGAAAATAATATTGTAGATACGTATATATATTGCAAACATTGATACTTTTATATATAACATCAATCTAATAACTGTTATTTCTATATTTTATGCATTATGGACATACACACATGTTTTTGTTAACAACACCCATACACATTTGCCAACAACAATTATAAAACAGAAATCAAGATGAAAATAACAAACTAATGAAAGAAAAATCAAATAAATACAGCTAACTTTAAATATAGTAAACAACTATACGGAAGATAAATAACTACACAACTGAAAACAACTTACATGGTAAGCAGAAGTGGGATCGTACGTGATAGAATAATCTGAAAAATATAAAAGAAACAATTACATATATTTCTATCATACAAAATTGACTCAAAAACTTAAAACAAAAAAAATAATTATTATTTTTTAAGAAATCGAGATCATCACCTTTCTCAAACTGGTTTTTGTTGAGGTGTTTTCTTGAAGTTTATACTTTCTATAGAAAAAAAATTGGAGTTAAAATTTAAAGATCATAAAATTTTAAAACAAAATATCTTTGATACTTAGGTAACAAGATTTGTTAAAGTCAATCTTCTAATGCTAAAGATATATTTTTATTATTTAGATATTGTAGTACAACGAAATCTAAGTAGCATTACGTTACGAAGTTAACTCTTGACTCTTTCTCAGATTTTCATATATTATGCTTCAGGCTTTATCTTGGTACGACATAGACATAAACGTAACGATCTCCTACTCTAATAAGGTGCTTCACTGGCTTTTTTTTTCTTTCTTTGGTCAAACATAATCTTCATTTAAATTAAAGTTCAGTGCAAGAGATAGAAACTTTAGAAGCTTTTTTAACATTACAATCAACTATATTTAATGGCTAGATAGAAGAATAATATTACAATCACACTTTCGATAACCAAGTTCTTTGAACGACACAAGTCTGTATTGAAATTTATGGCCCTTGGCTGATTTATAGATACTGACCAGATAATTGCAAGGCAAAACTGAAGAAGAAACAATGGTATAAGAGGAAGATTTGATGAAGAAAGGAAGAACTTCTTCGAATCTATATGAATCTATATGAGACTTTTTTTCTTATATATATATAAATATATATATATATATATCTTTTCTTTCTATTATTATGTGAAGACGTGTGTTTCAAAATAAGAGGTTTCAATGGAGTATTTGGTTTACACTTATTATAGAGAATGAGACACTTTAAAATCAATCAAATGAAATGAAATCAGATAAAAATGAAATAACCTGTTTTTAATGTATTTGTAAATACACTAAAACATAGTGAGTTTTAATGTATTTATCTCAAATACACAATTAAATAACACTGTTTTTTTTAAAGAATCTGAAATACATCCAGTTACTTTAAAATACATCATCTAATACCAGTTACTTTAAAATACATCATCTAATACCCCCAATACCCCACCCACCTAAGCAGCACGCTCACAAAATTATTGTTTATAAAATCAAATTATTAATGTTATAGTATATATTTATGTCTAGATCAAAAATGCACAAAGGAGTAGGCCAGAAAGTTAAACATAGTCACATCTCGATTTGGTTCTGTGATCTCAGTGAGTGTTTCTAAATCTATTTTTTTTTTTTTTTGTCTCACGTCAAAAACGAAACAAAGGAGAAGAAGAAAATAGTTGGGAAGTTTTTCGCACTGAGTAATAATTGAAGATTTCAAACCATGGAATTTTGGTGTAGAAACATAACATTGAGAGATATCATTTAATCAGAAGTAGAAAAGGTTTCAGATTTTACCACTTCTTAGCGATTAGAGTCTGATTTCACCATCCTCTCCAACCTCTCCATCCTCTAGCTCATCATTACCACCTCGACGACTACCCTCTTTCTTCAGTCTTTTATGCCGACTCTCACTGTCTGATTCAGGCGAATTAGCGTGCTGCCAAGAAAACAATTGCCTCAATATTTTCAATTGTGAGTCAGAAACTGAAGTAAAGAGAGGGAGTTTACCTTCCTTGATTTTTTACGATCACTACCATGTTTACGGGAAGACTTTCTCGACTCTTCTCTGTCATCTCTTTCAGAACTTACATCTTCATCAGAATTGTTGTTATGTCGTCTTCGATGTTTTCTATCTCGATCTTTTCCCTTTCTTTTTTCCTCTTTGTGACCTTCACTCACATCTACAGCTTCACTATCTGATTCTTCCCTTTTGCTCCTCTCTTTTCCTCTTTCTCTTTCCTTTTCCCTTCTCTCTTTCTCTTTGTCTTTTCGCTTCTCTTTCTCCTCCCTCTCCTTCTCTTTCTTAATCTGATAAGTCCACAACAATATAACGTCTATAAGAACACCTTTCACATACAACAAAAGACACGAAGAATCAGTAGTACCTAACACCTTTCACATACAACAAAAGACATGAAGAATCAGTAGTACCTTTTCCTCATCACGCTTGCGCTCTTTCTCCTTTGCCTTTTCTTGTAAACTCGTAATGTACTCCTCGAAAATACCTTTGCTAACACTTTCATCTCCAAACGATCTGAGGAAATTCAAAATGGAAAGATTAAACAAAATCTATATGGTAAGCCATGAAGCATATCCTAATTTGAAGTAATAAACTATTTACCTGTACTCTTGACTATCTTCAACTAATTGTTTGATATCTTCCCAGTTTGAAGTTGTGGTTACTTCCTAAAAGAAAATTTATGTTTAACGCCCTAAAGGATTAAGAAAAAAACTAAAGTCACGATCCAAAAGATAATACCTTGAAAGTGCGCAACAGATTTGTAAATTCTTCAGCACAACGCTGAAGCTTTCTGGCCTCTTTCTCTTCTTTTTCCTTCATTCTTTCAACCAAATCCTCATATATAAGCTGATAAACAATGTACATAAACCAATTACAGTCGGTTCAATTGAACTATAAAAAACACAAAGACAATATTTTCAACAAGGACTTTACAGTTTTGAATATTTATAGAAAATTATATATGTAAATCTCATCAACGATGAATCTAGAAGTGGTTAAAAAATAACACATGAAGGTATCCGATGGGCTAAATAATGCTGCCAGGAACAACGATTTAAACTTGCTATACACAGAAACATAACTTTGTTACCAGTAGCTAACATATTTCTTCTGACACATACAATTCAAATAATCTCATTCTTCTCACTTCTGAGCTACTACCTTTAAATTTATGTCTGATATTGGTTGAGAACTGAGATCTTCTAAAAGAGCAGATTTAAAATCTTCAAACATCCACGAGGAGACCATGGAGACCTAGTAGAAAAAGGGATTAGAGAAAAATAGGATGAGTAGTAAACAAAAATACAAGCTAGTTTTGACTTACCTTCCTGGACTTCATAGCATCCTTTACACGGCTTTTATCTTCATGATACTGTCAATCAAATACACAAAATCAGGTTTAAGCATCTCGATTATCAGACTCATGCAAAGCTCGAAAGTCTACCCATAGAAATTGTATACTATATCTGGTTCACATTACCTGTTTCTCTAAGTCTTCTGTGATATCTTCGAACAAGTCTTTTGGAGTTGAGCCAGACGTATTAGATGCAACAGCTTGGTATTGGGGCAAGTCTTTTAGCTGTAAATAAAACAGATGAGCAAACGAATCCAACGTAACATAGAATTATTCCAACAGAGATCTTAAATTAGTCAAACACCTACCTCAATGCAATATTCCGACCAGTATGTCTTGGCTGTAAGGATGCCAGCAGCGACATGTTCTTCCAATAGTCTACGGAATGCATCACGGTTTTTTCTCTCAGCCCGCCTAACATGTTCCTAGCTCCACATGAAAAATGAAAGCATGATGCATTGGACTTCATAAGAACAGAGATAAAGTTATAATTCTGAAATTCGACCTTACTTTCTCTACCCTCTTCAACTCTTCTTCTTCCTTCTCGAGGTCAAGAATGTATTCCTGACATAGCAAGCATTAGAAAACTATTGTAATGTGGCAATTTGAACTCCTCGTCGAAGTTACTCACCTCAAAACCGATCAGACGATCAATCTTTTCAAGAAATGAGCATCTTTCATCATCCTCCAGTCTATCTTGAATTTTACGCCACTGTGAACTAGCCTTTAAACACGTATCACAAATGGCATTAAGGAAAGATTATGGAAAAAAAAATTGCAGGAATTAGCCTCAAAATGATTATGTACTTTAATATAGTCACAGGTTTCAAGAAACTTCCGATATTCTGCCATATTCTTTCGATGTGCCTCCACTGCCTTTTCTCTTTCCTGTAGATTAAAGGATACATGATACAACTCAAATAATGAATTTGCCCCTTCAAATATATATATGTATATATATATGAAAATCTATTCTATATAGAAGTTTCAAAGCCAATATGCTGGCACACCAGATTTTGCAGCCTCAATCTGTGCCCAACAAAAGCACTAAATTTCCACCATTAAGCCATGCCTATTGTGATCATACCAAAGTAAAAATAACATTTTGGACAGTAAATACAAGCAAGAAATAAGCACATGTTCATATCCATTCCTTGCTTGGCTACGCAGCGCAAAGTATCTTACCAAGCAACATAACAACTAATAAGAAACATGAAACCAAAAACCCCAATGATATGCCAGATAATTACCTTCCTCTCAAGT
This sequence comes from Iberis pinnata, assembly GCA_900406425.1. Taxonomy (NCBI): domain Eukaryota; kingdom Viridiplantae; phylum Streptophyta; class Magnoliopsida; order Brassicales; family Brassicaceae; genus Iberis; species Iberis pinnata. The sequence goes on from OVBE01003721.1 coordinate 6,559, forward strand.
TCCACAATATAATTGTCAAAAAGATCTTCACGATCCCTTGGACGTTCAACAGCCTTAAAGCGGTCATCATTTTCAAACAAACTCATTGCTTTGCTGGCGAGGAAATAGTTTCTATTAGCACATATGTCACACATACCATATAGACTAGAGCCAAAGATCCTGTATTAAATGAAAGCCACACCTCCATTTAATGGATGATGAAAGTTCTTCACACTCCTGAATCAAGAAGTATCATTATAACAATTAAATCAGCTCATTAGCCACACTAAACCAACTAAACACTGAACTTCTGGCTCCTTTGGTTAATACCTCTAGCATCTTCACAAACTCTTCTCGGGCTTTCTTCTGTCTCCTTCGCCTTTCCTCAGCTTCCACTTTTTTCCTTTGACCAAGATACTGGCACATTACAATTGACAGTCAGAAGCAAGCATAAAGCTACTCAAAGTGGAAAACTACCAGTGAGAAGATAATGACGTCACAAAATAAAGACCACAATGCTTTATAGACAGAGATATAAAATGCACCAGCACATCATTCTTAAGAATTAAGAACTATACCTCGTTAAAAGCTTGTTTTCGCTCACCAAGTGTCCTCAAAGCACCATATCTCTTATCGTGAACAATCTCTTTAGTTGTCTACAAGGAGGTGATAAGATCAGCAATAAAGCTAGTAGTTAGTACATTATTTTCCAATGACACATATACTTGCATATGTTTCCAGATTACCTGTTCCCATGTCCAGTCGGACTGTACGTTGACAGATTCCAAAAGAGACTTGAAAGCAGCTTTGGCCTCCTAGAATAAAAAATCCAACAATGCAAAAAGTAGATGGCTGGCAAACAATTAGACTTGCACAAGAAAGCATAAGGCTACAAATATCAGGAGGAGAAAATTAGGATAAGGATCTACCTGCTTAGTAGCATATACCACGGGTTCCTCAACATTTGCCTTGTCACCGACAGGTGTCAGATTAGCTTCTCCGTTCACAGACATTACCATATTCCCAGCCTAAACAAAAAACAAAATAATTAGAAGGCATAGTAAAATGGACCATAAAATATTCATGATACCACCATGTCATCACATGTACAGTATATAATGAACACAGTTTTTCCAAAAACTAGTACTTGTCATTTTTCAATCTCCTTTTACGTGAAACTGAAGAAGAAGCGGGGACGCAGAATATATAAGACTAGACTTTTAGAGTCTAAGAAGTCATTGTAAATGAGAAGAAAATTCATGCCTCATTGTTTTGTGTCGGAGCTTCATCATTTGAATCATCTGCCCCCTGAGATGGTAAATTATCCAACTTTCTGGTAAGATGGGCACACAAGCTAATTTCAGAGACATAATAGCGTATCATTATTATCATCAAACAAAACTTCCCAACAAAAATAGTACATCGCAGTAGCCTCGGTATCACTAGTTTCAGCAGATGTTGGAGTAACAGGAGCATTAAGGGGAGGACGAGTGACAGGTACAGCTAAACCGGCTGGAATAGGGCTTGAAGAATGCCCAGGAATTGTTGTAGATGTGCTGGGAAGAACAGAGTTTACAGTAGCGCTAACCGCTGGATCAGATGAGGATGCAGCATTGTGAGGATGAGAGGTAGATGCAGCTTTGGAAAGGGAGCTCTTCGCACTAACCAATTCGGCCTGTTCTCGAGCTAACTGTATACAAAACTCTGCAGGTTTAATGTACGGTTCGTTTTTAATTATGTGCATATGATATATATAAATATGCAGACCTTCAAATCTTCCGGAATTGTCCACTTGGACTCTTTCGTGACCTTGTTATAATAATATCTGCATGAATTAAAACAACAAATCAGTTGCAACGATAATGATAAGCAAGAAATATAGACCAAATGAAATCTAAAGGAGCCTACTTTCTTCCTTCAGCTGTTGTAAATTCCTTCCATTCAGTGGATGCATCAGCCCTCTGTACAAAGAGATAATAAGTTGAAAGAAACTATAAAATCATTCATCAATAGGACAGATTTTGATGAACAAATCAAGTCCGTTTCCAAAGATATCAAGAACATCGTTAAAAGGTAATGGTACGAAACGTGAAAAAATAAGATGTATGTGCTCCTATATATGGATAGTAGCAATTGAATCAATCAACCACGACATTAACAATACTAAATTAAGTTCATAAAACTTCAGGTAACACCAAGGCCAGAACTTATCAGGTCCTTCAGCCAACATGCTTCAAAATATCCCGAACTAGCCGAGCTGTTTCACGATTGCATTCATATCTAATCCTTCTTGCATATGATGCTATTAAATTGTTGTAATACAAAATAGCAGAGATGGAACAAAACTCGCCAATTAAACAGCAAAGCATACTTCATAACTCTGAGTAGGACAAGTGTACTTTTGAGGTTCTTTTATTCTATAAAGAACACAAGAGTAGATAAAACCAGACTTAACTTTTCATATAAAAACTTAAGAAAGAAGATCAGAAAAACACTAACCCGACAAGTATAATAGATTAGCAATATGATTTTAACCTGTGTCTAAAGTTGTCAACTAAGGAATTTACACAAAAAGAAGTGAGAAGCAGATAACTGGTACCATAAAATCTCACATTAAAAAGAAACCCATAAAAAAAACGAAATTATCAGGGATGCAAGAAAACAGTCTGGCACACCTAAGAGATCCAGTGATTGAAATACAAAAAATATAACTGCCTGTTATAAAGTGAAAGCTGTCTGTGAAAAAGCTCATAGCAATCGTTATAACTCTCCACAGTTACCATGAAGATTCCAAACCAGTTGAGAAGAATATGCATATGAAACAGAATGCAAATAAAAAAACATAAGTAAGACTGACTACTTTGTAAGCTTCCAAGACCAGCAGGTAATAAATCATCTTAGGAGACTGACTAATTTGCAAGTCTTACCTCAAGTGGTGTCATCAGCTCAAGAGGTTTTTCCCAACTTGATTGTTTAGTCTGCTTGTTATAATAATACCTAGACAAGATAAGTATCTATCAGGTAAGTGGAAAAGTTGTAGGTACCATATACCCACAACCATGAAATATGAATATATGAAAGTTTCCAAGAGTGAGAAGAAGCTTATGAACAATATTCTACTAAAATAACGAAACCCTACTGAGAACTGCATGAACATAAATCTAGAGTACAAAGAGTGAAATGTAGGAAGATGATCGGCCTAAATCTGAAATCGTAGTTCAGTGATATACTTTCTCCCATCAGCAGATGTATGCTCCTGCCAGTCAGACGCAGATTGTGGTGTCAGACTTCCCTGTTATTTAACAACCAGATTAAGAAAAAAACACAAACAGATGGGTTAGATGAACGGACCTGCAAAGAAATTGCTGCATAAGAGAAATGGTGCATACATGAAGACTCAAGAATGTGTTTGATAAGAGTCCATCAACAATGCCAGATCAGCGAAATAGTAACTAAGTACAATAGGCAAAGGTTCTGATCTTTAGTATCTACTGTTTGTGATTTACTAGGGGCCTCTTGAGGCTTGGGAGAGATTTTGAGTTATTTAGAACAAAACCTACGTCATTCTTGACTGGGAAACCCGCGATTGGTTTCTATTCTACACCCTCAAAAAATAAGTAAAGCAGTTCACATATTTAAACCTTATTTGAGTTTGAACTAAGGATAAGGTGCAGACGAAGTGTACAGGTCTAAATAAGTTGGAGTCTGTATGCTAAACTTCGGTAATAACTTCAATTTATATGGTAATATAACTCAACATAATAGAATGCACACACTAGTAAGAGAGGCTCCAAGAATAAAAGCAGATATAGACATTGATAAGAGTCACCACAACATACTTGTCATCAGTTTAAAAGTCACTTACTGAGTTTGTGGGAAGCGTGACTGGTGTTTGTTGCCCAGGGGAAGCAAGTGTTGTACTTTGAATTACAGGAGTAGCCCAAGAATTTGCTGCTGGTGGGACACTGCCGGCATGCATCTGAGAAATTGGTTGGACCAAGGCTGGTGGTTGTTGCTGACCATAGGATGATGGTACAAACTGCAGGAACAAGAATCCAGGAGAGTGAAAACGAATCATATATAAATAAAGGGTCATTCAAAGTCAAAGATAAGAAAAGTAAGAGACTCACATTATATGAAGAAGGAAATGGAGATCCAGATGTACCAAAGCCTGTCACTGGAGGTGCATTTGAGTGCGGTTGAGTAGATCCAGATGCGAGGATCTTATTAGCTTGAACATATGGCACTGATACAGGCTGTGATGATGATGCAATATGCCCAGGCTGACCTGGTCTCACTGGAAAGAGTTGCTGAATCGCCTGAGAAAACTGTGGTGGCTGACTTTGAACGTTCGGAGGTACATGTCCAAAGGGGTGAAAAGGCTGTGAACCTGCAGGAACAAAGTGCTGTGTCTGCTGCCCAGGAGGAACCATCGGCCGAAACTGGTAAGGAAAAGGGTCTCAGAAGCACATTCAATACATCATAACACAAATAGATACAAAACTAAAATTCAGAAAAATAGCAGTAAGATTATCATTCAATAGAAATACAGTGGTTCGAGAAAGTGCAGTAAAAGGAAAGAGACACAAACTTCAGGTTCATACTTCATACTTCTTAGTTTTACAGAAAAGAAATTTTCACTACATCAAATAGCTTAGAATTTGAAAATCACTAGAAGAATGAAAAAGGACTAAAAGAGAGCAGGTTTTTCACCTGAGAACCTGAGGAGTGGGGAGGATTATTCGTCATTTTCCAAAAAAAAGGCAGCTGCTACCTCTCCAGTCTGCGGATTAATCTGAAGAGCAAAGCATCCCAACGCTTATCTTACTCGCGAAAAGCTTTCGAACAGATGAGGCAAACCCCTAATAAGTAAGCACTAGACGAAAGCAAATACCAGAAACGATAAGGAATCTCTGACGACAAGTCTCACCAGACGGAGGTGTCTCTAAATTCTAAACCTAATTGAAACGAGCTAACTCCTGCAGATACAAAATCCAAAAAGTTCTCGAAGAACACGTGCTTTAACTACAAAGATGTGAATTAGCAATGTTAAACTGCAAGGAGTGTTAGATCATAAATGTGCAAACGGCATGTAGTTTAGACCGCAACCCATTTAGAAAAGCATAATACTATTTTTATCATTCAATCAAATTTGATTAAAAATGCATTTTGCCTACTCTTATTTAATATTTATATTTTAGTGATTAGTAAAATCTAAAATGATAATATAAAAATAAATTATCAAACTATTAAAAATATTTATTTAAAAATATTATATATAACCAATATATTAAATAATTCTATGTCCTAAGCTTTTTTCTATATTTAAATTATTAAATTATAATTTTTTAAATTGAAAAAATAATTAGTTATAAATAATAAGTTTAAACTTAATATATATAATTATTAAAATTTATTTAAATATTTATATAAATATTTATTATTTAAATTTTATTATCATAATAAAATTTTTAAACTTAAATATTTATAAAATAAAATTTTAATATCATAAAATTATTATACAAAATTAAAATTTAAAGTAAATAAAAATAATTTTAGATTATTTATTATAAATTATATTTATTTTATTATTTTATTTTTTAATATTGTGAAGCTTAATATTTTGGAAAGAGCATTTTTTAAAAAATCCTAGTATTCGGAGTTCTGAAAGACTCTAACTAGGCCCAAAGCGTCCGCAGTCGCCAAAGATATCCAGGAGGGTCGCTGAAATTCACTCCATGTTAATTGACGATGGCTGGGATTCGAACCCAGATAGAGGAACTCACAGCGATGAGCCTTTTATCACCAAAGCTAGAAGCCCCGATTTTTGGAAAGAGATTTGGATAACATTCGCATCTTCTAAATATTCTACTAAATATTTTTCATACCAAAATTTGATTGGATGATAAATAGAATTATGTTTTCCCAAATGATTTGTCAATTAAGACCTTTGTCGGTGAATAAGAAGAGATTATGAATGAATCTATTTTTATAGCCACGGAAATAAAAATGGTAAAATTGTAACCGTAACAAAAATTTAAATACATTTACCTTGTGTCTATTTCATGGATTTTTAACCACGAAAAGAGGTTTTAGCCATAATATTTTATTTAATTAACTTGGTAAGGAAGAGGTATTTTGAAAAACAATAAAGAAAGAGCAATTGTTAAAAGACGGAGACCATAATACAAGTTTCTTTCACAGTAGTGTCCAATGAAAACAGGCACAAAATAGGATACTATATTTAGAATGTGATAATGGGACTGATCAGTTCAATGAAGGTTCCAAGGAGAATATAATGGTAGCATTTTTTATAAAGCCCTTTACATTTTCTAAGCCCAATTACCCATCTGAACTTTTTTATCACATTAGTGACTAACCAAGAGGTCAAAGAAGCGGTGTTTAGTATTAAATGTGATAACTCACCTAGTTTTGATTGTATAACAGGACAATTGTACCAATCTTATTGGGGTGTGATTGGTTAGGATGTAACAAAGGAGTTAAAACATTTCTTTGACAAAGGAATTTTCAACCAAATTGGAATTATGCTCAACTAGTGTTGTTACCTAAAGTCCCAAACGTTAAGATAATGATTAAATTAAGACCACTTAGCCTTTGCATGATTCTTTATAAGATAATATCAAAGATATTATGTTCGAGGGTTGTCTCAAATACTCAAGGGGACCTTCGTAGCAGGGCAGGTTATCTCATACAATATTTTATTAGCTCATGAAATGGTTCATGCTCTACGGACAAATGTTAATTGCTCAGAAGATTTCATGGCAATTAAGACTGATATGTCAAAAGGTTTTGATAGGTTGGAGTGGAATTTTTTAGAACCTCTTTTCACTAAACTAGAATTTCACCAAAAATGGATTGGTTGGATCATGACTTGTAGTCATTCGGTTTCTTACTTTGTTCATTTGAACGGTCAGTCTCATGGACATTTTATACATGAGCGTGGGTTAAGGCAAGACGATCCTTTTTCTCTCTTTATTTTTATTATATATGCTGAAGAAATGGTGTACATCACATGAATTGGTAAGAGGAATAGGGAAAGCTCACATGTATAAGAATTAACAACCATGTGTCCTTCGGATCAACACCTTCTTTACGTTGATGATAGCTTATTTTTCTGTCATTCAACATTTAACGAATGCGAGGAAATGCTGAGATGCTTAAAACTGTATGGCGATGCTTCGGGGTCAGGAAATCAATTTCCAAAAATCTTCAATCACTTTTGGGACAAAACTGGATCCCATTATGTGTCGTATTTTAGACCTTTACATGCAGATAGAGAAACAAGAGGGTGCATGCACTTACTTAGGGTTGCCATAATGTTTTAGTGGATCAAAGCGTGAACTGTTCGCTTTCATCACTGACACATTGAAGGCTAGGATCAGGATGATATTCCAAATCTCTTTCCCTTGGAGGAAAAATATCATTTTAATATCAGTGGTAATGGAATTATTAGTGTATGCTATGTCATGTTTCCGCCTAACCAAACACCAATGTAAAAAGATTATTAATGCTATAACGAGCTTTTGGTGGAATTTATGAAGGAAAAAAAAGATTAATTGGGTATCCTGGACGAAAATGAGCTAATCAAAATCAAATAGAGGTCTAGGTTTCAGGGATATTGAAGAATTTAATCAGGCATTATTGGCTGAGCAAGCATGGAGAGTTTTACACGATCCCGACATGCTGCATTCAGGAGTCCACAAAGCTAGATATTTCCCCAAAAAACCTTTTTTGAAGGGTCAATGGGAGCTTGGCCATCTTACGCTTTGCACATTATACTTTTCGGAAGGGAACTATTGGAAAAAGGATTCTTGAAACTCATTGGTAATGGGGAAAACACGAATGTCTGGACAGACAAGTGGCTTCTTGATGGTGAACCACGATCACATTTAATTTTTAGTCCACCATTAGATTCTCATCAGAAGGTCTCCTCCTTAATTACAAAGGAAGGGTTATGGGACAATACGATAATTTATCAACTATTTTCTATAGATGATGCAGCGAAAATATTATCTATGATACCTAATAATAAGCTAAATGACAAGTTTATATTGACTTATTCAGTTGATGGTCGCTATAAAGTTAAAAGCGGTAGTTGGTTGCTCTCAAAGTTAAGGGACCAAATCCTAGTTACAACTTCTCAACAAAGGTTGGTTAACGACTTGAAAGAAAAGATACGGAAAATAAGGACAATTCAAAAAAATAAAAATGTTTTTATGGAGGGCCCTCTCTGGGGCATTGGCGGTAGCCAATTGTCTTCTTGCCCATGGTTTAAGATTGGAATCATGGTGAAAATTTTGTGATGTAGGGCTTGAATCAATAAATCAAGAGCTATTTGAATGTGTCTTTGCGCTTACAATCTGGCCCTTTATCGCAATTCCGGGCGCCACCCAAGTATTCACAAACTCCCTCACTAAAAATTTGCACAACCTGATTCACTTAATGGATGATATTAGTATTAACGAAAAGTTAAGGGCATCAATTCCTTGGATTTTGTGGGAAATCTGGAAAAAATAGAAATGCACTGGTTATCAAAGGAAAATAAAATGATATATCAATGATGGTTTCACTAGCTCAAGAAGAGGCAGATCATTGGAATAAGCTCTATGATGGATCTCATTTGGCCCAAAGGAGGGCATAGGTTGGTCTATGAGAAGGGAAACATGTTGGACGAAGCCCTCATCGTCGGTTTTAAAGCGCAATGTTCACGCATCACGAAGCCCTCATCGTCGGCTTATTTCCATGCTAGGGATGCTCTTTTACCCGCTCCCATCAAGTTTGAAGTGGAACTTCGTTGCATTCTCTAGGCGTTACCAAGCATGTCTAATCTTCACTTACAAGTTATAGAAGCCTGGTCAGACTTCGACAGCGTAGTTGAAGCAATCAATCATCCATCAAACTGGCCAAACTATAGAAGCTTACTACAGAAGATCTCATATGTAGCCGCCTCCTTTATCTCATGTTCTTTCTTCTCAGCCTCTCTTTCAGCCAACTCAATAGCAAGAGATATTGCTAAAAGCGTCTCCAAATATGGTTTTTTCCAATCCTACATAGCTTTCAGAGGACCGACTTGGCTCCATTCTCGCATTCAATCTGAAGCAAATCTATCATAGACTCATAGTTTGGGTAAAAGTGGTTTGTAATTCTCTCGTTGTATTATTACTTTGACATTTTCAAGTTACTTGAGTAAAAAAAACTTCGTGACTAATTTTTGATTTTGTGACTATTATGGTAATAGACACGAAATAGTTGTGACTTTTGTGTATATACTTAGTTCTTTTACTAGTCATGGCCTCAAAACATAATCGAAGAAGACGGTGTCAAGTGAGCTATGTTGGGAAGCGTGAGTGAGTTGGCACAACATATATGTTAGCGTGTCATTCCAGTCAGGGTTAATGTGTGTGTGCCCATGAAATGGCTGGTGAGATGTGTCCAAACTGTGTAAGAGTACAAATAAACGAAAAACACGTGGTCCCTCGATTCTTCCGGCTCATCACACAAAACACAAGTCTATTGAATACCCCAAGCCATCATGCGTGTTTCGGTAGAGGGTTTTTTTTGCATCGTAAGCCAGGAAACAAAGGTGAGGCGGGGAACTCCTTGAGGTAGCCAAACAAGACGTAACTAGGGAGGCTTAGGTGCCTTGGTACAGAGCTAGTCCTAAGTGGAGCGTGAATGAGAAAGTTGGCCGAAATGTGTGAGGATTATGCCTCCAAGTTGGAACATCAGGCCCTAATCCGGGAATGGGTGCCTGCAAAGTAGAGAGAAAATGGGTGAGTGCTAGTAGTTATGGGTAAAACATTTTTATCGATGGTACAAAGTTTTGAGTACAAAAATTAAGGCCAAATTAATATATATATATATGGAGTGGAATGTAGCTTTGATTTTTAGTAAGTGTGTCTGTTATATGATTAGCGCCATGATGTATCTTGATATACTTGTTTCCTAGCCGAGGTGGGGCGTAATGTAGAATGTTCGTGCAATAGATTGCAATGATCGAGTATTGAGCGATGTGGGGTGTATTAAAAGTTTTACATTTGGTATTCATAAACTTAGTTTATGTTATGTAAAGTTATCTTTTATTATATTATTAAACAAATACATCAATATAAGTATTTTAGAAAAATTAAAAATACCATATTAAATATTCTATTTTCTGTCACAAAATAATTAATTACTTAAAAATCACTAGTGTTTACAATCTATTTTGGAGGGGATCTATTTATAAAAGAGAAATATATTTTCTTGGCTCTTACCGTTTTGATTAGTAGATATGTTCTCTTGTTCCTCCCACCCTATTCTCTTGACCGATGAATTAATTGGAATTCCTGAAGATGTTTGGTGGCGGTGAATTCAGCTAACTCTGCAGCAAAAATCAGTCATTCATCCATGTTTTACATAACATTCTATTTTTAATATTATATTATAATGTTACATAGAATATCACTAAAAATATATATTTCAAAAATAATTTAGAAAAAGTAATTATGATTAGAATAGAAAAATATGAATCTCCAAAATTAATAAATTTTCAAACCAAAACTAATTTATTAGTTTTTTGAAATACTTACATACTAAAGAAAATAAGTGATGGTGGAATTGGTATTAGACAAGCGAGGGACATGAATTAACTTTGCTTTCAAAGGTTGGTTGGCGTTTGGCTAATGGGTGTGATGGTACGAGCCAAGTATAGAGTGAAAGTGTGCATGAAGAGTCTTGGTTTCGTTCTAAGAGCTGGTGGTCAATTATTTGGCATGGAGTAGTTATGAGATTGCACATGATAATATTACCAAGGTTGTTGTGGGTGATTGGTGATGGACGCATGGCGTGTTTTTGGGTTGATCGCTGGATTGCATTGGAACCTTTGTAATGCTTAGCTCGTCATGCGTTGCCAGTGGGTTATGTGGAGGTAAGAATTCGCGACTTATGGCGAGAAGGAGCTGGCTGGAAGTTAGATGAGATTGTTCCATTTGTGGATGAGAATACGAAGCTGTCTCTATTGGATCATGTCATAGATTGCATGACTGGTGCATCCGATAGGTTATCATGGAGCGAGACCTCGAATGGTGAGTTCACGGTCTGTTTAGCATACGCTTCGCTGATAAAGGACCAAAATCCAAGACAGGTTATGAGTGGCTTGTTTAACCGCATTTGGAGTTGTGGTAGCAATTGAACAAGCTAAATCTTTTTTCTGGTTAATGGTGAACCAAAGTCTCATGGTGAATGGGAACGTTATCGACATAAATTGTGTGGTACAGGGGTTTGTTGTATTTTCAATGGTGGCGAAAAGACGATTATACATGTCTTAAGGGATCGTCCTTCTATTGAAGGAATATGGAGAAGAGTTGTACCGACAAGTAAAATGCAACAATTTTTTCAAGAACCCCTCCTGAACTAGTTGTATTCGAATTTTGGAGAAACGACAATGTTACATGGGACTACTTTGTCAACTTTACTTGCCATGACACTATGGTGGAGTTGGAAATGGCATTGTGGTCGAGTTTTTGGTGAAATAGCTCGTTGTAGAGATCGTACACATTTTGTACTTGATGTTACGAAGGAGGTGTGGAAGGAATATGAGAATGCGATGAGAAATGTAATTGGAGATTGAGAGACAAGGTGGATTTGTTGGTCATTCCCAACTGTAAGTTGGTGTAAGTTAAACATGGATGGGGCTTCGCAGGGGAATCTAGGGCTTGCAACGATGAGCGGTATGGTGCGAGACGAGCTAAGTTAGTGGTGTGTGGGTTTTGCTTTAAATATTGGGTGATGCTCTCCACCTATGGCAGGGTTATGTGAAGTATATTATGGGTTCTATATGGCTTGGGAGCATGGTGTGAGAAGGTTGGAGTTAGAGATTGATTAAGAATTGGTTGTGGGCTTCCTTCGAAAAGGTATTGAGAAATCTCACCCATTGTCCTTCCTAGTACGTTTGTGCTATGACTTTCTATCAAAGGACTGGATAGTTCATATTTCGTATGTGTATAGAGAAGCCAATCGTTTGGCGGATGACTTGGCGAATTATGCTTTTTCTTTACCATTACACTTTCATTTGTTAGGAGAGAGTCCTACTTTAGTTGATTCAATTTTTATTTTAGACTTGAATGGTTTTGTTAGCCAGAGACAAGTTCTTTTGTAGTTTTCTATTTTAGTTTACTTCGTTTGGAGAGGTTTTCTCTCCTTCCACTTACAAAAATAATAATAAGTAGAATTATATCAAATTACATGATATCAATTAAGGATTTGATAATTATATTTATTATCTTATTTATTTGATTATATTTTTCAAAAAGTATATAAATTATCAAATCATACATCCATATTATTGATTATCAAAATTTTGTAGTTTAACTTTAATATGTAAGATATCAACAAGTATGATAAAAATTAATTATTTTAATACTGGTAAAATAGAAAATTAAAAAATATCTGTACTCTGAAAGGGATAGCATATTTTTTCAAAAAGTCAAAATAAATTCTTTATTTACTAAAAATGCCATTGGAATAAAAAATTTCGCTGACCAAACAATAAAAAACACAGAAGGGCATTTTTGTCCGAAATTTTTTAAGAAACGCACGAATTTTGTGATGGGCGGTTTTGACCCGAAATTATTTTGCATTTTAAAAGCGTATTATTTTACTAAAAGCTTGATTTTAATAAAACTTGTTAGTTGAATTAAGTCGCCCCATGTTTGGGCTTAGAAGTCGCCAAGACAAAGAGAGGCTTTGCCCTTCCTTTTCTTGTGCAATCTGTTAAAGAGATTTCCTTTTTCTCTTATTTCGTGAGCAATCATATATTTTTCTTTCCCTCTCTGGCTATTACTTCCCAAAAGTTATTAGTCTACTTTCCTTTCTTGTCGACTAAGGTGAAGGCGTGGTGGTAGGGTTTACCAAGTGCGCAGGCGTTTGTCATGAGATCATCAGATCTAGATTACGGCAAGGTGTAACATGGCGAACGAACTGAACAAGGCTTTGGTTGCGTTATCTCTGGAAGAGGAAAAACCTTTAGTGCTAAAGAATCAAGGCAAATTCAGTACGTGTGAAAGGAACATGCTAAGTATCAACTGAAGTCTCTAATTTTCAAATTTCCAAAGATATGGGGCTTGTATGACAGAGTGTGAGGAGTAGTTTTATCAAAAGATAGGTTCCAAGTTATTTTTCGATATGAAAAGGACATTGAAAAGGTACTGGCTAGACTTGGACTCAAAATGATTGGTCAGTGGTGCTGGACTGATGGGTTAAGGAACCCCCTGATGGCTATTTATCAACTATCCCATTATGGGTTCGTGTTTGTAATATTCATGTAAACCATTATACTAAAGATATGATTGAAGAACTATGTGAAATCATTGGTAAAGTTGATGAGGTGGCGTTTGATCTGAACTGATCACAGTCTAAAGATTATGTCAGAGTTAAGGTTTACTTCAACGTGAACAATCCTTTACGTAAATCAAGGTCTATTCAACTTTTGGATGGATCTATCGACAAAGTATACTTTGAATATGAAAGAGTCAGGAAGAGATGCTTTCACTGTCTAAGACTATCTCACGATAAGCAAGATTCTCCCATGCTTTCAATGGACAGTAATGAAGCTAACAAGGATGATTATAAAGAGATGTTTGTTGATACAGGTGGCCCTCCTTCCATCATACGTCCCGAAGATCCTCTGTTCGGTGTTTTAACAGAGACACATGTAGGTTTTGATGCCACGCTAGGAAGACCGAGAATTGCCAAAGAAGTGTTAGATGAAATGAGGTAATACCTACAAGTTGCGGATGAAACAGAGAAACGTGCAAGAGTTCTAAGCATTCAAAATCAGTATTTGATCTTGATCATAACCCGGCGGGGCAAAAATCTTTGCTTAGGTTGGAATATGAAACAAGATATACGTCTAATATCGATAAGGAAAAAGGTTTGGTGTTCAACTTTGAACCCAACATGAAGGCTCCTACTAATTTAGAGAAGTTACTAGGAGATGCCATAAAAGCTGGAACTCCCTTACAAGATAAAACTGATCAAGCAAGCTCATATCCTGCTGGCAAAGTTTCAATGATATTAGATGCTAGTTCTACGGGTTTTCGGATGGGAACTTCAGGTTGTTCTTCCTCCGGAACCAGCAGTAACTCAAAGAAAACAAGAAAGAGACCATCTTCTTGAACCCGAGAAGAAAATAGATGATATCTAGTGTCTCGACTCTAGCATTGCAGGAAGGCAATGACTTAAGATCAGTTCTATCAGCCAAACCTAAAGCAACCAGAGATGTGTGTTCTCTCTCCAAAACACTCAAATCAAAGATAAGTCGGTGGTCCCGAAGGAGGGACTACTGCCATCCCAATAGGTGTTTTGAGTTGGAATTGCCAATGGTTGGGGAACTCTTTGACAATTCGTCATCTCAAGGAAATGCGCAAAGAGCATTTTCCTGAAATCTTTTTCCTCATGGAGACAAAAAACTCTATGGATTTTTTCTCTCAGTTTGTTGGTTGGTTAGGTTATGATAATTTTAAAACGGTTGAGCCAGTGGGTCGAAGTGGTAGATTGGTCATCTTTTGGAAAGATAGTGTGCAATTGGATTTTGAGTATGAAGATAAGAACATCTTGGACATTAAATTTCAGAGACGGAGGCTATTTGGTTTTTCTCTTGTGTCTACGGGGACCCGATACACAAAAGAAGAAAAAAAAACGTATGGGAAAGAGTTTCAGAGTCCCATCTACAGCTAATGACAAGATTATCAATATCATTAACATATATCACGCACTGAACAACAATTTCCACATTTTTATGGTTTTATATAGTGAATAGTTACGTTAGTGTTATGATTATTAGAACGCTTGTACGTACTAATTCAAAAAAATCTTGATGCAGGAAGCTTTTGGTCTCACTTTATAACTGAGAGAAGATGGTTGGACTTATTTTGTAACCTACAACATAGAGTTAGTGTTTGATATTAACATGGGGTTTCCCGGGCAACCACATGGCTTCATGCTGCGAGGCATTATTTTTTTTCAAATACCAAATTTACAAAATTACTCTTCTTAATAAAACAGGAAGTAAAACTTTTGGACTTTAAAGATAAGATAATTTTATGTAAATAAAAAATTATTTTAAATTTTTTTATAAATTCATATCTTTTCATTACAAAATCAACAAAAACATTGCATATAGATTCATTCAATTTATAATTTATCATATTATGGTCTATTTTTTTTTTTTATCAAATGCTTGTTCAATATATATTTTTTATAAAATAACAGTTCTAATCAATCTGTTGTACATGTATCCATTGGGGTTCTTTTATTTGGCCAAATTAATTGAAACTCATTTATAGTTTTACACTTCATTTTCGCTTTCTGCTATCTTCTTCAATGATTTTGCATGTCTTCTTCTATTGAAAAATTACGACTATAACCTCATATCTTCGTCAGAAAACTCTTAAACTTAGATAAGTATTAATATTGAAGTTAGGATAACAATAACCAAAGATCATTCCTTTTTCTTTTCAACTAATAGTATTTATGATCAACAATAAGCGGCATATGCTGATTTATAGTGGGTGCAAATGGAGACTCGGTTCAAATGAGATTTGTAGGAATTCGAACTAGCATCGCTCTGCTACATACAAAGTTGCTTGCCTTCGAACATCCATCTTTTATGCAGGTTCTTCGAACACATTGGGAGTCTTCTCCAACTCTCTTCCCATCACGAATGGCTTTACGGCTATTACACGGCAAGCTAAAAGGGCTCAAAATGGTGCTTCGGCAGCTAAACACAAGTGTGTATGGCGATCTATCAAGTTGTGTTCGTGATGCCTATACTCAGTTCTGTCAATGCCAAGACCGCGCGCTCCGTAACCCTTCCCCATCGTCTCTAGCTAATGTAAAAGAGGCAGGCCATATTTGGAGTACTCTAGCTCATGCCGAAGAAGTTTTGTACCAACAAAAATCGAGGATTTGTTGGCTTGCAAAAGGGGACCACAACACTCAATACTTCCATAGGATTGCGAATTCACGTGTTGCCCGTAACTCCATCAAACAGCTTAGGGCGGACTCCGGGGACATAGTAACCGATTTGCCGACTATCAAAGATTTGGCGGTTCATCACTTCAGGAACTTCATTCAACAACGCCCGGACACAGAGGCTATCCCATTAGATCAACTTACCACGTTACTTACCTATCATTGCCCACAAGATATGGCTCATTTCCTCTGCCAGCCAATCCTCGATGCCGAGATCAAGTCAACGCTTTTTTCAATGCCGGCCAACAAAGCTCCTAGACCTGACGGTTACACTTTGGAGTTTTTTAAATCGGCTTGGCCTTGTATCGGGACAGATTTTATAGCTGCGGTCCAGTCTTTTTTTGTCTATGGTTTTTTTGCCTCGAGGTGTAAATGCGACTTTGTTGTCGCTTATTCCAAAAGGCGATAACCCGGAGACGATTAAGGACTACCAGCCCATTTCTTGCTGCAATGTGATTTATAAAGTCATCTCCAAGATACTAGCTAATCGCCTAAAGTGCTTCCTCCCGGATTTCATAGAGCCGAACCAAAGTGCTTTTGTCAAGGGACATCTCTTATTGGAAAACATCATGCTAGCCACTGAACTCGTCAAGGATTACCATAAACCTTCTCTATCCCCTCGTTGTACTTTAAAGCTTGATATCTCAAAGGCTTTTGACACACTTAATTGGGACTTTGTTCTTTCTATTTTGCAGGTCATAGGTATTCCGGAGCGCTTTGTACATTGGATCCATCTCTGCATCTCCACAGCTACTTTTTCGGTCTCTATCAATGGAGAGTCTACTGGTTACTTCCCGAGCTCCCGGGGAGTTAGACAAGGCTGTGCACTGTCTCCGTATTTATATGTTATTGCTAACAACGTTTTATCTAAGCTTTTAAATGCAGCTGCGGTGGAAGGGAGGACTGGCTACCATCCAAAATACCGTGAGATCGAACTTACCCAACTTTCTTTTGCTCATGATATTCTTGTTTTTGCAGATGGTCGGGCAGATTCGTTGAATGGCATTCTAACCGTCATGGAGACCTTTGGTCGCGCATCCGGCCTTTATTAACATTGCAAAGTCATCAATCTTCATACCGGGACAGCCTGCTCAAGCCTTTCTCCAGGCCGTAGATCGTATGGGACTAACAAAAGCCGCTTTGCCGATACGTTACCTCGGATTGCCACTTACCACAAAGCTCCTCTCTCACTCAGATTATGCTCCATTGCTCGACCGCATCAGAACTAAGATGACAGCTTGGGCCTCCAAAATTCTTTCCTTTACTGGCAGATTGCAATTGATTAAGTCGGTGGTAATTAGCACTGTGAACTTTTGGCAGTCCGCTTTTCGTTTGCCGAAACGATGCCTTCGGGATATTGATAGCCTATGTAGTAACTTTATATGGTCCGGAAGCCCGTCTAATCACCATCGGTGAAGGTTCAATGGTCTGATGTATGCACCCCTTAACACATGGGTGGTCTTGGTATTCGAAAATTACAAGACACAACGACGGTTTTCAGTCTCGCACTCATTTGGCGCCTTCATCTACCAAACCCATCACTATGGGCTAATTGGGTCAAGGTATATCTACTTCGACATGCTACGTTTTGGGATGCTCCACAGACATCATAGGGTTCGTGGCTTTGGAAAAAATTGCTAAAGTGTAGACAACTTGCCTCAACATTTCTTCGATATAAAGTTGGAGATGGCCGGCATATCTCGTTTTGGTATGAAGACTGGTCCTCGCTGGGTCCGCTAATTGCTATAACAGGAGACTCGGGTATATGAGAGTTTGGTATCCAACAACAAGCTACACTAGCTGAAGCTGCCTCCGACACTAGTTGGGTATTCCGTCGCTCTAGGGTGCAACGTTTTCAACGCCTTCATGACCATCTTGTAACACTACCTCTACCAGTCCCACACACCCTCCCCGGTAAGCCATTGTGGAAACATGGCCACTCTTGTTACAAAATGTGCTTCTCCTCTAGCTCAACATGGAAATAGCTAAGTGCTATTCTACCTGTCAAACCTTGGGCTTCTATTGTATGGTTTAAGCAATCGATTCCTTGTTATGCTTTTATTTGCTGGCTTGCTGTGCTTGACAGGTTACAAACAGGAGCGCGGATGCGGAGATGGGGAAACAACCAGCCATGCTTGTTTTGCGGTGAGCCGGACGAAACGAGGGACCACTTATTCTTCGCTTGTCCCTATTCTTTCACCCTATGGGATGAACTCACGTCAAATATTCTACAACAAGGGCCAAACCCAGACTGGCAAATCACCATTGACACTATCCGACACCTACCACACAATCATCAAGACACTATTCTCTTGAAGATGTGCTTGCAAGCAACCATCTATCACCTTTGGCGGGAACGTAACGGACGACTTCATGGCAATGGACATCTTCCTTATATCCAGCTCAAGATCTTGATTGTACGATGCATAAAAGACCGACTCACAAGTCTTCACTACACTCCACCATCGCCCCTACACAGCTTACACGCTCGATGGATGCTATTTCATCCTCGATGAAGGGACTTCTTTACACGTCTTTTGATCCAACCGCCCAACATATGCTCGGCCAATGGATATTTTTCTTTGTCCTTCGGGTTAGTGTACTAAGGCCTGTACTCTTTTTCCTGATTCTGGTTTTATCCCACAGGGTTTTCTAGAATCATGTTTTAACGAGGCACCTTAGTACACATTGCACAGCCTGAAGGTCCAAACACTTTCTCTCAACTACTCTCGTTTTTTTTAACTCATGGAAAAACAAATTTCTTTATTCTTTGTATTATAAACCCTTATGATTAATAAATTTAACATTTAATCAAAAAAAAAAAAAAATTGCTTGCCTTAACTTGGACGCTTAAATGTCTTAAGTTTGAGACACCCATGTTCACTCTTTATTACTGATTCAATATATTTGATTTAACTTCTAGACAAACCACTGGATCGGAATGACATGCTTTTGTAGCAAAGGTAGTAGAATTTAATCGCCTAACGATGTCGTTTTCATAGTTTAAGATGATTCACGGTAGAAGACTATGAAATAAAAGAGCCAATCTACTTGTTAGATCAGCTAGAGAAATAAATATTATATCTTCCTATATCGGTCTTTTACTACATTTTTGGTGTTTTTAACACATAACGTTTTTAATTAATTAATTATATTTTTTGTAAAAAAAAAATTTATGAATCAACCCGTAAGTTACATGATGATAAGAACATAAATGAGAAATAAAAGAGATAAACCAAAAACATGTGCAAGACAGGAATACACCAAAAATAGGAAGACTCTACCAAAAATCATTTATTTCAAACATTTTTATTCGATCGAAAAAATGTTGTAATAGCACATGTGTGGTTGTGGAAAAAAAAATTAAAAAACTAGTGGTCTCTTGAATTTTTATTCAAATTTCAATAACGAATAAAATAGATGATAAAATTTTCATATGTTA
>OVBE01003722.1:0-26004 GCA_900406425.1 Iberis pinnata
TTTTTTTAACAATGTTTTGAATTTGAATTTTATTTTAATTTTATAAATATTTTGATTATAATTTTATTAATTTTAAATTATAATATTAATAATTATTTATATATAAATATTTCTATATATAAATTAATAATTAATATTTAAAAAAATCTGGTTTTTTAATTTCCGTCAGAAAGTCCGCAGGGAATTTCCGTCAGGAATTCTTGACGGATTTATTGACGGAAATTCCCTGCGGACTTTCTAACGATGTTTTTCCGTAACTTTTTGTCCGTTAGAAAATCCGTCAGGAATTCTTTACGGATTTTCTGACGAATTCCCAAAATTGACCATTTACATTTGACGGACAAAATCCGTCAAGAATCCGTCGGAAACAGTCTTTTCCGACGGATTTGTCCGTCAGGAATCGCTTGATTCTTTGTAGTGAATTTATATTTTGGGGGTTAAAGTTTAAATTTTGGGTTTAGGGTTTATATTTTTTGTTTAAGATTTATGTTTTGGGGTTTAATATTTATATTTTGAAATTTAATCATTTAATTTAATTTTTTTATATTAATCCTAGATGGCAATATGATTGGTGTGAATAAGTGAAGTGAATTTGAGAATTCACCAAAGAAGTGAATCCAAGTTTTGTTCATAACATGGCTGGTCATAGCAAAGAGAGTTGAAACAGCGGTGATAAAGAATACATCTTCAAGAGAGGTGGCAGGAGGTATAAAGAGTTAGAGTTAGATAGTATGATAATTTATTTAAAAAGTTCACTTGCAGAAGACACAGGAGAATGAAACGCAAACTGGGGAGCACAAGTTTAATTTATATGGTAAATTGCTTTCGTTGGTGAATGGTGAGGTTCACCATTCATATTGTGGCAATTGTTTAGCCATATTTATTTGGAAATATAAAAACTAAAAATTGAAAAAGACAAATGTCAATAATCATTGTATTGTATTCGATAAAAAAAGGTCTAAGAAAGACAATAGTAAAATGTGGAGAAAAATAAAAACCCCTATATAATATTGAATTTTCAAAACGTGTTGATATAACATAATCGTGATTATATGTTTTATAGTTCAAAAATTATTACAAACCAAAATTAACTAAACTAGAATTAAAATAATATTTTATTTTAAAATATTAAAATACTTAAATTGAAAATATTCAAATTTATTCTTTATATAAATTTGTTTCATTATTTTAAAATTTTTTTCCATAACATCACTTAACTAACAAATTATTAACATAAATTAAATATTTTAATAAAATAAAATGTCAAATAAATACTGAATTTTTATAAATAGTTAAAAAAATCACAAACTTTCGTTGACCAAGCTAATAAAGTACTGTTGTTGAGTTGACTAACGGAATAAATAAACCACATTAAGTTAACTTAACAGCGATACTTAATTGACTTGGTCAACGAAAGTTTGTTATTTAAATTAAAATCCTAAAAAATTTGATATTTGGTTAAAAGAAAGAAAATTTTATTTTTTCATCACTTTTTGAAAATTTAGAATTCAAATTACATTTTTCCCGAAACGAATATCAACACAAAATCATAAGACATCGAATTATTAAAATTAAATAATATCATACAAATTAATTAAAATTTTTAAAAATTAATAACAAGTGAAATAACAAGAAATTTAAAATTTAACATTTTGGAGGGACGCTTTAAATAATTGAGAAACAAAAAATATATATAAAAATATGTTTAGAACTTATTTGACTAAAACGTTAATAACTGCAGAATATATATACATACGAATAATCTAGCATATCATCGATCTTGAGATAACAAAGCAAAAGAAAATTATCATAAGCATATTTAAAAAAAACTATTAAACATTATTTAGAATTTTTAAAAAAACATCACATATAATAATAATAATAATAATAACTAATTGGCAAAGGAACTCAAACTACAAAACAAAAAAATATGTAACTAAAAACAAAATAAAAAAAACTACCACAAAAAAAACCGCACATAGCACGGTTAAATGCTCTAGTAAATCAATTAAGAGAGAAAAAGGCAGGCCATTGAAAGAAGGAAGAATGGAAAAACAAGTTATTGCAGATGATACTAATAATTTTGTATCAGCTGAGATCTCACACAGTATTAAAGATCCAACTGGATTTTAATTAGTAAAACAACACATGGTACATGAGACCGCTCTTCTAACTCATGTATGGAAAATAGCGTTTGCAGTAAAAAATATCCACAACAATTTTTTGAGGCTTCGTCTTTAGATAAAGATGGATATATCATCTATAAAAGGCGAGATATTCGTTCTAGATTTATTCTCAAGGGAGACATACATTTAGATAATCGTAATGTGGTACCTCGTGATTTAAAGCTTCTTAAGAGGTATAAAGCTCACATAAATGTTGAGTTTTGCAATAAAACAAGTACTATTAAATGTTTATTTAAATATATTACAAATGAGTTAATAAAGCGACTATGGTATTAAAAAGGGAAACAAAAAAGTAAATCACAAAATGATACCAATACAATAGAATTTGAAAATGAGATTGAGAATTTTTTTATTGTAGACATATTTCTGCTTGTGAGGCAGCTTGGCGAATCTTTAAGTTTGAGATTCATCATCAAAGTATTCCGGTTCAAAGACTCAGTATTCATTTACCAAATCAACAACCCATTCTTTTTAGAGATAATGATCACTTGGAAAATATTGTAAGAAAGTATATTTATTGGATGGTTAGAAACAAATAAACAAGAAAATTAGTCTCGTGACTTGACATATGTGCAATTTCCATCACGATATGTTTGGAATAAACGTGAACATATTTGGACCAAGCGTAAAATTGGTCAAGCAATTTGAATGATTTATAACATTCACCCTTTTGCCGGTGAGTTATATTATCTTCGAATGTTGATCAATTATGTGAATGGACCTACGAGTTATAAAGATATTTTGAAAGTTAATGGTAAAGTTCATGCTTCTTTCAAAGATGCATGTATTGAAATGGGTTTTTTAGAAGGGGATAATGAATGGCATGAAGTGATGAAAGAAGCTTCACTTTGGACTTTACCAAGCCAGTTGCGTAGTTTATTTGCTATGTTATTAGTTTATTATGAGATTTTGATTCCATTAAACTTATGGAACTCATTTTGGGAATATTTAAGTGAAGACATTGTTTTTCAACAAAGAAGTGTTTTTAACTTTGATAACTTGAATTTGGAGGCATCTGAAATTTAGGTGTATACCCTTCTCGAGATTGATTTGTTGTTAAGCCATTATGATCGTAAACTTAGTGATTATTTTGAAATGCTAATCATTGACAAAAGTGTTATAGAAAGGCTATCAAGCTTGTTGGTAGAAGAAGACAACAAATATAATGTGTTGAAACTAAAAGAAGAATTTGAATCTCAAATAATTTTATTAAATGAACACCAACTATTGTATATGATGTTGTAGTTGCAGCAGTAGAAACAAAGAAGGGGGTTTGTTTTTTTATATGGTGCGGCTGTAATAGGAAAATTTTTTGTTTATAATACTATTATTATTCGTCTACGTTCAGAGAAGAAAATTGTTGTCCCAATGGCTTCTTCAGGTATTGCGTCTTTGCTTTTACCTGGAGGAAGTATAGCTCATTCTAAATTTAAAATCCCATTAAAACTTATGGATGATTTAGTTTGTGATATTAAAGCAGGGACTACGTTAGCAAATTTTTTGATATCGTGTGATTTAATAATATGGGATGAAGCTCTAATGACCCATAAAATTTATGGTTCCTTTAACATAGAACCGAACCGACCAGAAACATACAAGAATCGAACCAACCCCGAACAGACAAGAACCAAACCGGAACCGAACCAAATATTAAAAAAGTATTCATTGGGTACTAGAATTTAGGAACCGAAGAACTAGAACCAAATGGTTCCTACCAGGAACCGAACCAAATACCCAAAAACCCATCCCTATGTCTAGCGGTCGGGTGTACCCAAAAATATTCAAAATATATGAAATTGAGTATAACCAAAAGAATCAAAAATACCCAAAAGAACAAAAATACCCAAAATATATAAAACCGAAAATACCCAAAAGAATTAAAAGTACCCAAATACCTCGATAATACCAAAAATTACCCAAAAATACTAGAAATATCCAAAATTTGGTAAGAGTAACATATATCCATGGGTTTTGGTAAAATTTCAACTAAAATTTAGTATGTGTTTATTTTATTTATAGATATGCTCCATTTCCTTCTAAATTTATATTTGTGCCCCCATGAAAATATATTGCTAGATTCACCCCTGCTCCTAAAACTGTTATCTTTCAACATTTAATTCAAAGAAAAGTGTTGATACCAGGTGTAGTACCTGCCCAAAAAGCCCATTTCGACTTAAGGCCCAGGTGGACACCGACATCAAGATGAGAAAGAGGGCTTAGAAGGGCAAAACCTAGATGGTCCGATATGACGAGATGGGCCAATCTGACGAACTGGGCCTTCCAGCTTGAAGCCCATTAGGTTAATCTATGTAATTAGGGTTTTAAGAATGTATTTCTACTATAAATACCCATGTAATTACTCCTAAAAGGTATATGAAATTCTTCCTAGCTTTTACCCACAAGATCAAAGACCTAAACCTAATTGTTAAGTCTTGATTCAACAGTTAGCGCCGTCTGTGGGGATTAGCTAGACAATCTCGTAATCTTTCATTGCAGGAATAATTCACCAGAGCAATGACCACATGATCAAATGAAAAAGGACCAGATGGATCTACCAACGACACAGGAAACAGAGAAGATCAAGTGGAGAAGACGGGATCTGACCATGAAGACGAGGTCCCAGAAATCACCATGCAGAACCTACTGAACCAGATAAAAGAGCAGAATGCGGAAACCGCTAAACTCAGGGCGGAGTCCCAGAACCTGAGGGCGCAGCTGGACGACATCACCGCATCCACTGAGGAAAGAGATACACACAAAAATAACCGAGATCTATTCAGAGCATCTCGTCAAACACCCGAGACAGCAGACAGGAACCAAGGTCAGACAGATTATACGAACGCAACCA
Source organism: Iberis pinnata (assembly GCA_900406425.1). Lineage (NCBI taxonomy): Eukaryota > Viridiplantae > Streptophyta > Magnoliopsida > Brassicales > Brassicaceae > Iberis > Iberis pinnata. The sequence goes on from OVBE01003722.1 coordinate 5,035, forward strand.
GATTTAGAAGCACAACCGAAGACACCGAGATACGGAATATCCGTGAACAGCTGAAGATCATGAGTTCGCAGGTACACTAGGCCACCAGCTTGGCCCCTGACATCCTTCGCGCCATCAAAGAGACACAGCGAACCCCGTTCTCCAGGAGAGTCACCGATGTCTCAGTTCGGCACTCTGCTAAAATCAATTTTACAGGATATGACGGCATAAGTGACCCGGTTCAATACCTAACAGCCTTTACCATCGCTATGGCACGACCTCAGTTCTTCGCAGAAGAACGAGATGCAGGTCTGTGCCAACTTTTTGGTGAAAACTTGTTAGGTTCAACGTTGGACTGGTCTCCTGTTTGGAGCCTGGAACTATCAACAACTTTTAACAACTTTCAACCGTGTTCATCAAACACTACTAGATGTATATCGCCAAAAAAACTTCAATAACCGAATTATGGACACTATCCCAGCAAGAGGATGAGTCATTAAAAGATTTCATTGACAGGTTCAAAGGAGTCGTAGCTCGTATCGTAATCAACGATGAAGGAGCGATCACCGCCCTGCAAAAGGCCCTATGGTTCAAGTCAAGAATCAAGGACGAGTTGCTCATCAACCCCCACAAACGTTAGAGAACGCACTTAACCGAGTTAACAAATTTATCGAGATAGAGGAAGAGCACGCTGTGATGTCCAAAAAACACCACGTCGTGAAGTCCAGCCGAGATAGAGATGAAATCCCTCGAGAACCAAGGCAGCACTATTCAAAAGATAGGCGGGGACGTGCAACATACGCAATCACAGACAGCGAGAAAAACACTGACCAGCCTTCACCTTCAGATAACGATCCGGAAGCATACTGCAACTTCCACAAGCGAATCGGACACAAAACCGCAGACTGTCGCCACCTACAGGCTCTCTTATTGAAGAAATTTCAGGATGGCGAGATTAATACTAGCACAAGCAGGAACAATGATCGACGATGAGGTGGAAACACGTGGCACAATTCATCCACGAAGGACAAGGCCCATCAGATTAGCACAGTTTGGGAAAAGAGCTCGCATACTAGCGATGACATGGCACCTCCCACTTGAACACGAGATCATAGCCCGGACGACCGAGCTAAAGAGGGATCATTACCAAGAAAACGAGTCAACGTGATCATGGGTGGCCTAGTCTCCTGCAACGACTCTGTACAATCCATCTGAAACACCGAACGACAAGATGTTACTGCACAGAAAGAACAAACTGACATCACACCGATCTCTCAGCCACTCGAATTTCAAGATGTCGACCTAAAGGGACTAAGTCAACCTCACAACAGCTTCCTAGTCATCGAACTGGTCATCGCAAATACGGAGGTAGCTCGAATACTTATTGATACAGGTAGCTCAGTGGATATCATTTTCAGAAGAACGCTGGATAACATGGGCATAAGTGCCGACCTGATCAAGGACGGCAACAAAACACTCACGGGTTTCAGCGGCAAAACCGTCTCTTCCGTTGGAATGATCAAGTTGCCTGTTGAGGCCGGAGGATCCACCCATATAGTAAAATTCGTTGTCATGGAACATGACACGACATTTAACGTAATATTAGGTACACCGTGGCTATATTCCATGAAAGCATCGGTGTCGACCTACCACCAATGCATCAAGTTTCCAACGGACAGGGGGACTTAGACTGTCATAGAAAACCAACGCGTAGCCCAAACTTGCTTTTTGACAGAACATCGGACACGAACCTTACATGTATCAGATAAAACCACAAGCCCACTGCCGATCTATAACTCCACACCGAAGCTCGACAAAGTCGAGCAAATCAGTATTCACACCAAACATCCAAGCCGAACTACGGGAATCGGGAAAGAGTTAGATGAAACCATCAAGGCCGAGCTAATCAAACTATCAAAGAAAAACTTCAGTACCTACGCTTGGACCATGAAAGACATGAAGGGTATCGATCCATCGATCACCTGCCACGAGCTAAACGTGGATCCAAGCTATAAACCAATAAAGCAGAAATGTCGCAAGCTCGGAACATGCTCCCAGGCAGTCAATGACGAAGTAGAGAAACTCCTGAAGGCCGGCTCAATTGCCGAGGTAAAGTACCCAGAGTGGCTGGCTAACCCCGTCGTCATTAATAAGAAGAACGACAAATGGCGCGTATGTGTTGATTTCACCAACCTCAACAAGGCGTGTCCCAAAGACAATTTCCCCCTACCTCGCATAGACAGACTAGTGGAAGCTACAGTAGGCAACGAACTCTTAACTTTTATGGACGCCTTTTCAGGGTACAACCAGATCATGATGCATCACGCATATCGGGAAAAAACCGCCTTTATCATGGACAGGGGAATCTATTGCTATAAGGTAATGCCCTTCGGGCTTAAAAACACAGGAGCAACATACCAACGCCTAGTGAACAAAATGTTCGCCAGTGAGATCGGCAGGTCTTTGGAAGTTTATATCAACGAAGAAGGAAGTACAGAATCTCACAGGTCGCATTGTCGCGCTGAACATATTCATCTCCCAATCCACCGATAAGAGCTTACCCTTCTACCAAATCCTCAAAGGAAACAAGTGTTTTGAGTGGGATGAATGTTGTCAGATCACATTCGAGGAGCTCAAAGCATACCTAACTATACCACCTGTACTCGCCAAACTAGAGGACGGCAAGATCCTCTACCTATACGTCGCAGTATCCGAGGCAACAGTCAGTGGCGTCCTCGTAAAAGAAAACAAAGGAGAGCAGAAACCGATTTTCTACGTCAGCAAGTCGCTCAACAACGCCGAGACACGATACCCACCCATAGAAAAGATAGCACTGGCAGTAGTGTCCGTAGCTTGGAAGTTACGACCTTACTTCCAGTCACATACCATCGTCGTGCTCAGTAACCAGCCATTACGCATTATCCTCCATAGCCCAAACTAATTCGGAAGATTGACCAAATGGACAGTCGAGCTTAGCGAATACGATGTGGAGTATCGAAATCGAACATGTTCGAAGTCCCAGGTTCTTGCAAATTTCATTGCCGAAATACCACCCGAAGCACATATCACACCACCACCAGACGTGTGGAACCTTTACGTTGACGGATCACGAAGGAAGCAAGGGTCCGGTGTAGGTGTTAGGCTCGAATCACCAACTGGAGAAGTACTTGAACAAGCTTTCACGTTAAAATTTGAAGCATCCAACAACGAGAGAGAGTACGAGGCGTTGTTAGCAAGGCTACAACTTGCAAAGAACCTCGGCGCTTCGCGCATACATGCCTTCTGCGACTCCCAGCTCGTCACCAGCCAATTCAGCGGAGAATATGCCACAAAGAATGATAGGATGCTGCAATACCACTAAATGGTTCAAGAGATGGCAAGTAAATTCGAAAGCTTCGAGCTCACTAAAATTCCTAGCACAGAAAACCAGTTTGCCGACACGCTGGCCAACATGGCTTCCACCAACGAGCTTGAGTCAAAGCGAACCATCCCGATGGAGTATATAACTTCACCAAGTATCACCACCATGATGGCTAATGCCATCGACGAGCTAGTTTCCTTCGAAAGAGAGCAAGACCAGCAAGGCCAGCCCGACTGACGAACCGAGATAAAAGATTACATCCTTATATGAATAGTGCCCGAAGACAAATGGGCAGCACGGCGACTTCGAGTCAAAGCAGCGAGATACAAGACGAACAACTCTACAAATGAACCGCATCCAGAATCCTACTATGGTGCATCAACGGAGATGACGGAAGTCATTCTAGCGGGCGCTACTTGGCTTTACGCATAAAGAAGCACATATACTACTGGCCGATGATGTTGCATGATAGCCAGGAGTTCGCCAAGCAATGTGAAATGTGCCAGCGACATGGACCAACTAACCATGCACCCACCGAACCATTAGACGCTTCAGCAAACCCTAATCAATTCATGAGATGGGGTATGGACGTAGTAGGACCTTTTTCAGTCGCAAAAAATAAGCACAAATTCCTGCTAGTAATGACCGATTACTTTACCAAATGTGTCGAAGTTGAATCGTACACGGCTGTCAAAGCAAAACAGGTTTCGTGTCCAAACACCACAGACTTTTAGTTCGTCAAAATGATCCCTATGCACAGGGTCATTGAAGACCTACATTACATATGAGTATTGTAGGTATAAGACTTCATATGGAAAAACATAATCTGTCGGCACAACATCCCGTACGAAACCATGACGGATAATGGCACCAATTTCTGTGCAAAAATTGTAAAGGCTTTATGTGACAGGTGGATGGCAAACCAGCCACACACCCGACAAATATATCACTCTAAACTAACTAGCTATTTATTGCCCATGTTACAGGTGGAACATCCGGCTGAACCATTCCACGCCGAGGTACCCGCAGGCAAATAGGCAGGCTGAGGCCATTAACAAATCTATAGTCGACGGACTGAAAAAACTACTCGATTCCAAAAAGGACTTTGGGTGGACGACCTGGACGACGTCTTATGGTCCTACCGAACTATACCTCGTTAGTCTACCAATCATACACCGTCTTGGCCCACGAAATTGAAGCTTTCAAACCATCCGAAGTAGCAGTATTCAGCTTACGCCGAAACAAGTTTCCAGAAAGTGAAGCCGTTAACGGCGCCATGCTCCTTGATTCTCTCGACGACGTCGAGGAAATTCGAGAAAGAGCACTATATCGGATATACGCCTATCAACAAACCACGTAACGATATTATAACAAAGGCGTCAAGCAGAGACGATTCGAAGAAGGAGACTTGGTCTTACGAATGAATTACGTAAAGGCCCATATAAAGTGTCCAAGATAGTCAAACCTGGAGTATACGAACTGAAAGCTACAGACGGAACGCCGATCCCAAACTCATGGAACGCCACCAAACTTAAGAGATTATATTCTTAGGTTCATTTGTACCGTGAACTACGACCTGGCTTGATCCCTGTTATCAGGGTACGTAGGCAACCCACTGGGTGCAACTATTTCACTTAATAAAAATTAATTTTTCTACAGATTCATCGATCTCTGAGTTAGTCTCGGCGCCTTTTATAGTATTAGCACACATAACTGTACCAACTATATCTTTACAAAAAAATTCCTAAAACCATAAATTAAAGCCAAGCTATAACTCGCACATACCCTGCACAAGGACGGGGATGTCGGCGAGATCAAATTTTTCTCGTCAATGGCTCCAAAGACCTTTAACAAAGCCGAGATCCGTCTCGTGTACTCCTAAAGATGGGTACTAAACACGTGCAAAATCACAACGTTCGAGCTTAAGCCTCTACTTAAAAAAGCCGAGCTTCGACTCGCATACTCCTAAAGACGAATATTAGATGTGTGCAAAGTTACAACGTCTGAGCATAAGTCTCACTGCAACGGCCAAGTTCTGACTCGCATACTGCAACCGAGAGTATTGACAAAACTACAATTTTCGTCGTTAGATCATTTGTCAAAAGGGACGATCTGCAGGTCGCCTCCTTCAGGCTTTTGATCAGGTGGTTTTTTCAGTTCGCACAAGAATTAGAGAAATATCCACTTATAACTTTGCCATATTTTAACGAACTAAACATAAACATCCAAACTCCGGCTCCCGACCAAATAACAATGCGAGATCAAAGTTTTTCTCATGGACAAACGTTCTGCCTAAACTACAAATTTACGAACAAAGTATTACACAAAATACGCTGAGCTATAGCTCTATTTCCATTATCAAAAGATACCAACATTACAAAAGTTTGCAAGGAAAATAACAACGACCTAGCAGATGTGCAAATCTGGAAACATCTATCTTTTTGAACATAAAATCAAAACCGCCGACACACAAGGCAGACCCAAATCCTAAGAAACACGACAGCTACCCCAAAGGAACACAAGAGGTACAAGACATGCCGACCCCAATTCTAAGAAAACTGTAAAAGTTGCTCTAAAGGAACAACTACACTCTCGGCATCGCTGGAGTAGCAGGCTGGACCTCAGCAGAAGCCTCCGAACTCCCTAGAGCAGATCAAATCAAGTTCGAACCATGCTTGTTGAACAAAGGTCAGAAGATGAAGTCTTCAGGTGTCTGGTCAGTTATGTCTATAGCATCGTACTGCACTTGGAGCTCCGCAACATCCTCCTCGAGCTTCGCCATGATCTCAGGAGGCACAGAGCCGCCTTCTCCAACTATGAACCGCACGCGGTCTAGAGTCTCCTTAGCTTGGGAGTACTCCTGAATAATGGGATCGGCTTTGTCTCAGTCCTCCACGTGACGCTGAAGCTTCTTGAGCTTAGTTGCACACTCAACCTGAGTCTCCTGCCGCGTCAATGCGACTTGTGAAACTCGGGAGATTCGGAGCCTTTTCATCTCACTTTCATGAAACTTCTCGAGGGCAGCATAAGCCTCTCGTAGCTCGAAGAAGTCAGCACTCGTTTGCTCCTGAATGACATGTTGATTGACAAGCTTTGTCACAGCAACCACATAGGTGTTTTGGAGCTCAGCCCTCAGAGCAGCATGGTCGCTGGTAGCAGACGCCATGGTGTCACTTAGCTTCTTCTTCATAGCAGCTACATGCGTTGTCAGCTGCTTAATCACCTCCTCCTGCTTGTTCAGCTTTAGCCGATATTTGGCGAGGCGTTGCTTGTACTTGTCAACCACCTTCGACAACTTCACCAGCTCGTCCTCATTCCCGGACAAAGATCAGAGCTTGTTTTCATAAAAAGAAACGAGCTTGTTGGTCGTCGCTAAAGTCTGCACACCAAACACATAGCCGAGTTAACACTTATACGATTGAAGTAGGAGAAAGGAACAAAAGCAAGAGCATACCTAGCAAGCCTGCCGAGATAACGTTTCATAAACCTCAGGCGCCAACAGCTGATCTACAGTTGGGTTGATTAGACCATTGGCCCCGAGGCGGTTCACCAAACCAGCACACGCTTGCTTATCCTGCGCAAACGGCGTGCCCCTATGTGTAAACGAGAAAGCCCAGTTTCTTCGCGAATTGTCTTGCCTTTCAGTTTGGGAGCTCCCTCCCTCCACATGATCTACAGCTTCCTCTTCCTCTTCTTTCTCCTCATCCTCATCCTTATCATCACCACCTGCTCCATGAAGATGAGGAAGCTCCTCAACAAACGTTTCTAAACTAGGTTCCACAGGCTCTACATCCCTGGTCATCTCTCCCAAGATTTGGGAGGTTGTTGGGGTTCCGCTAGGAGGAGCAGGCAGTAGAACAGCAGGTCGGCAGTACGACCTTCCTCAACAGGAACCTCCAGCTGCTGCTCAGAAACATTTTCTTCTTGTTGATGTTCCCCAGTAGGAACACCTCCATCCACTGTTTTTCCCCCAGTAGGGACTTCTTCTCTTGAGCCTTGATCCTCAGTTGGAACAACAGCTGAGTTTGGTTCTTCAGTTTCATCAATTACGAGCACCTCACGAGACTACTGATCCTAGTTAGATCGGCGCCTTTTTATTCTTACTAGAGTAGGGCAGGGATCTTCGCTACCCGTAGAACTAGACGTTTGTTTGAGTTTCCTTTTCGAACTCGAGGCCAATTTATCCAGATTGGAAGCATAATCCGCTATAGGTTTTGAGCGACCCATCCTTCTGATTTTCTTAATAGGATAAACGTTGAGGTCCCAGCTGGCTGCAAAAAGAACAAGTCACAGTTAGACAAATACTCATGCAATTAAAACAACAGATTCCTTTGTACCCTTACCAGAGTTGATGAATGGAATGCTATCTTGGATACGCTCACGGGTAAACTGATTGATATGATAGGTTCCTGCTTCTAGAAATCTCTCAACGTCCTCAAGAAAGTTTGGCGGAAAGGGACCAGTGTTGAGATGCAGCTCTGCAAATAACAACAAAAGCCGAGTTAGATTCATTAAACATCTCACATGTATCAGCTTGGTGGTCCTAGGTGGTATCTACCAAAGGTGTCTGCCCATTTCCTTTTCAGGATTCTTCCTACATCGCCGACGGATTCCGGGACAACCTTCATAAAGAAGTATTTCGTCTTCCGACCGTGGATCTTGTCCCCTTGACCTACAGTTATCAACTTATAATGTTGTTTGAAGTTGATGTAGACGAAGCCAGTGTTCAACTTTGTACCCTTCTGCACAATCGGGTTGATCGACGACATGTTCTCCAGGTACCTGACAACGAGCTCCACGTTGAACTCGTGAGCGTGAGCCATCAGGGCAATCATCTGTCTAATCAAAGGAGCAGACAGCTGTGAAATAGCAATCTTTTGTCTCGTGCAGTACGAGATTAACAACTTCGGCAAGGGAAGCCAGACGTGACACCTCCTGAAAAGGGATTCATATAAACACACATAACCTTGGGGACAATCCCAGGGTCGTTGAGTTGAAGAAAGGGAAATCTCGGACGAGCTCCCGAATCGATTTCTCCGAACACTTAATAGGCATAAGTCCTGCTAGTTCGTCGTCTGGAGAAACTCGATTTTATTGAGGAGCCCGTTCTTCAAAAGCTACCTCTAGTTCGGCGACCCGCAGGTCGTCGCGAGAGGCCGAAGATTCATTAAAATTTACGCGGGAGGTGGACATAACTTACAATCGGGGAAATCACCGAGCTACTCGAGATAATCGCCAAGCTGAAAATTCTAGAGAGAGAAAGAAGAGAGAAGGGAGAGCGATTCTACCTGTGAGGAAATTCTGAAAAGGGAAGTATGAGAATGAAGGTTTGGAGGGGTATTTATACCCTGGAGAGACGGCGATTACCGAGGAGCAAAATCATTACGCGTGGAAATCTGTAAAGGTGTGACCTTCTAGCTTCCCCTACGAAAACGATTCGATAAAGGCTATAGGAGCATTTAATGCACTTAAGCCGAAATAAACTTTTATTCTTAGAAGATCAATCGCCAACTTGTGAACTCGTCGCCGACCTGGGGGGGGACTATACCAGGTGTAGCACCTGCCCAAAAAGCCCATTTCGACTTAAGGCACAGATGGACACTGACATCAAGATGAGAAAGAGGGCTTAGAAGGGAAAAACCTAGATGGGTCGATCTGACGAGCTGGGCCTTCTAGCTCGAAACCCATTAGGTTAATCTATGTAATTAGGGTTTTAAGCATGTATTTCTACTATAAATACCCATGTAATTACTCCTAAAAGATATATGAAATTTTTCCTACCTTTTACCCATAAGATCAAAGATCTAAACCTAATTGTTATGTCTTGATTCAACAAAAGATAACACGATATTCAAAATACTAAATCAAAAAGAAATATTTGCCATTGTTGTATGATGGTTGACCAAAACACACGATTGTTCAAATCCATCAGTCGCACTGGTTCAATTTTAACAATATAACTACCTTTTTAAAATTAATTAAATTAAAGTATACGACATTATCTTTAGTAATTTTTGGTTACGACATTATCGATGTAAACTCTTTTTTTAAAGGTTACGACAGTAACTATGTTTCTTTATCTTAAAAACCAACCCCCACTAAGCAAGTCTTGACGACAAAATAGATATATGGATGTAACAAAAAGTGCTTTTGGAATAGGAAGATTTTCATGTTGGAAGAAAGCAGCAATGCTAGGGAAAGGATCTTATGGTTCTTTTCACCTAGCAACAAGTAAATGTGATAAATTTATAAAAATTATGGCAATAAAATTAGCAGAGTTTTTGTCTCGTCTTTCTTCTCTCTATGTAGTTCATTGCTATGGTGATGGAATTGTGTTAGAGAAACCCACACACATAAATATTGAAATCATAAACTACAATTTAATCTTTGAGTATTGTTCTGGTAAAAGCATCACTGTTTAACAAGAATATCTTGTTTAAAAAGAATATCTTGTTACCGTATCTTACGGGATCAATATCTGTTTATACTTGTATATATCCTAAAAGGTAGCTAGAGTTAGTTTATATATCTTTGTATATATCGATGTACAAGTGAGCTAAGAAATACACAGAAAATATTCTGCACAAAGTCTCTGTTTCTACATGCTATCAGAGCCCTTTTGCTGAATCGATTGGGACTGATAAACAAGATTATGGCAGATGGAAAAAACGATATGGCTGGGATTTATCAACTTGCTACAAACGAAAATCCAGGAGCTATTATTGCACAAGTGCAATTCGACGGAGAAAAATTTGATGAATGGGCTCAGGCAATCGGAACGGCATTGCGAGTTAAGAAGAAATACAGATTCGTTGATAGATTTGTGAAGAAACCAAAGGAAGAAGATGAAGATTTCGATGATTGGACCTCTGCAAGTTCGATGGTGACACTGTGTATTCTCAATACTATTGAACCGAAAATAAGAAGGACTTTTGCAAATAAAGAGGATCCTAAGGAGCTGTGGACAGAGATAAAAGACAGGTTCTCGGAAGGAAATGGACCGAGGATACAGGATCAAGTCAGAATTTGCTAATCTCAGACAAGACGGAATGATCATCATCGATTACTATGGAAAATTTCAGATGCTATGGGATGATTTACTTAATTACGAGCAATTTCCAACCTGCACATGTGGAAATTGTACATGTAAGTTGAATGTAGAGATTGAAAAGAAGAGAGGGGAGGAAAAAATACATTAGCTCCTTCTCGGTTTAGATGAAACCACTTATGGAACGGTTCGAAGCTCGATTATCAGCATGGATCCTTTACCCAACATGAATCAGGTTTACGCCAAGGTAAAATCTGTCGAGAGAGTTCAAACAGTAATGCGAGGCAGAGAACAACACAAACCTGAACCAATGGCATTTACTGTGACTCGTGGTGGAAATGTAAATGTTTCAGTTGAAGACAAGGGAAAATTGTTCTGTAACAAATGCAAGAAATCAGGACATACAACTGATACATGTTTCCAAATCATTGGTTACCCTACATGGTGGGGAGATAAAGTTCATCCAAGTGGACGTGGCCGTGGACGAGGAAGAGGTTCTATGTTTCATGCTAATGTACTTACAACGACAGGAGTAGGTGATGAATCCGATGAAGCAGCAAAACAGGGATTTACCGGATTGACTGATGAGCAATGGGGGGAAAGCTTGTTAAATTTCTGGATGATCATAAACAGAGCAGCGGACCTCGGTTGAGTGGTAAGATAAATTACGGTGATTGGGTCCTTGATTCTGGTGCAACCAATCACATGACTCGTTCAGCTGATTCCTTGGTTGATTTGAAATATATATTGCCATGCTCTATTGGTTTATCGAATGGACAGGTTACAGTTACAAAAGAGAAGGGAACCGTGATATTTGATACCGACTTCAGACTTAATAACGTTTTATTTGTTCCTGCATTGAAGTGCAATCTGATTTCTATATCTCAACTTATTGCTGATCTAGATTGTGTGATACAAATTGCTAATAAGGGATGTGTTCTTCAAGACCGTTTAACGAAGACTCTGACTGGAGCAGGGGAACTTAGAGATGGCCTCTATTTTTTAAAAAGAATAACGACAGCCACGGTCTTTCACACGATTAAAGATGGATATGAAGAGCTGTGGCACTAGCGATTTGGACATCCGTCAAACACTGTTTTTGATTTATTACCGTTTTTTGGTCATAGAAGTAGGGATTTTTCTCATTGTAAAACTTGTCTACGGGGAAAACAATGTTGTCAAGTGTTTCATTCAAGTGATAATAAAACTAATCGAATTTTTTAATTTGATTCACTGTGATTTGTGGGAACCTTACCGGACGTCAAGTTTGTGTAATTCTTTTGACTTCTTGACAATTGTGGATGATTTTTTCCCATAGAGTTTGGGTATTTCTACTTCAGAACAAGTCACAAATGGGAAAGATTCTCCGAAATTTCTTTGCGTTTACTCAACGCCAATTTGGTTGTCAAGTTAAGACGGTTTGGAGTGATAACGGGACTGAATTTACTTCTTTGACTAATGAATGGCGAGAACAAGGTATTGTGCATCAAACCTCGTGTGCCAGTACTCTGCAATAGAACGGACGTGTCGAACGGAAGCATAGACATATCTTGAATGTCGCAAGAGCAATTCTATTTCAAGCTTCATTACTAGTGAAATTTTGGGCTGAAAGTGTGCTCACGACTGCGTATTTAATTAATAGGACACCATTTACGGTTATTAAGGGCAAGACTCCTTATGAGGTGCTTTATGGTTGTGCACCTAGCTATGATAATCTATGCATTTTTGGCTATCTCGCGTTTGTACATCGACAACGACGTAGTGGCGCAAATTTGAACATCGGAGTAGAAAGCCTATCATGGTTGGATATCCTTTTGCTAAGAAAGGGTTGACTCTATTTGATCTTGATACACACGAGTTATTTGTTTCCAGAGTTGTGTTGTTTGTGGAAAATTATTTTCCTTTTGTGAATTCTTCACTAATACCGAAACCTGCTTCTTTACCTGCAGGTTCTGGTTTTTTTTATGATGATAGAGGCCCTGTTTTACCTGATTTACCTGCTTCCTTACCTGCAGTTTTTGATTCAGCTGGTCTGGTTCTTCCTGGCGTGGATACAACTGCTGATTCGGTTGATACCGTCCCTTTGTCTGCCTTAAACTCACCTACTTCTGCTGGTACATCTTGTTCCTCGAGTGATACTACTGCTGATTTTGTTGCCATGCCTTCTTCACCAGTCTTGGGTCGTGGATTACGGCAGAAACAAGCTTCTGTCAAGCTTAAAGATTTTGTGGTTAACACGGTCACATTGCCCACAACAGAAGATAATGATACTTCTTGTGTTTATCCGATCTCTGATTATCTTGACAGTAGTACCTTCAGCTCTGCATATCGCATTTTTTTGGCTTCTGTCACTGCTGGAACAGAGCCTGTTTTGTTTCGCGGTGCTGTAACTGAGAAAGTTTGGTGTGACGCAATGCAGTTAGAAATTGATGCTCTTGAGAATAATCGAACTTGGGATCTTATTGAGTTACCTTCCGGGAAAAGAGAAATCGGATGCAAGTGGGTATTTAAGATTAAATACCATGCTAATGGAAATATTGAGAGGCATAAGGCTCGGTTAGTGGTTCTTGGGAATAATCAACGTGAAGGTACCGATTATTCAGAAACTTTCGCTCCTGTTGTTAAGATGACAAATGTTCGTACATTTTTGAGAGTTGCAGCTGCGAAGAAATGGGAATTGCATCAGATGGATGTCCACAATGCATTTCTTCATGGTGATTTACATGAGGAGGTTTACATGCGACCGCCTCCTGGTTTTCGTTTCGAGAATCAGACTTTGGTTTGTCGGCTTCGTAAATCGTTGTACAGTTTGAAGCAAGCTCCTCGTTGTTGGTTTGAGAAGCTTCGAGGTGCGTTGATTGGTTACGGTTTTACTCAAGCTTATAAGGATTATTCTTTGTTTTATATGCGTGAGAATGGCTGTAAGATGTACGTTCTAGTTTACGTGGATGATTTAATCATTGGTGGTAATGACTCTTCTTCTATATCATGTTTCAAGGAGTATCTAAGTACTTATTTTAAGATGAAAGATCTCGGTTCTTTGAAATATTTCCTTGGTATCGAGGTTGCGCGGTGTCCGAAAGGAATTTTTCTGAGCCAACGGAAATATATCTTGGATATCATAACCAAAACTAGTCTTCTTGGGTCGAAACCAGCTGCTTTTCCAATGGTCCAACAACATTGTTTGGCCGTGTCTGACAGTCCAACCCTTGATGATCCCGAGCGTTATTGTAGGATAGTTGGGCGCTTGATATACTTGTCTGCCACAAGACCGAACTTGACATATGCGATCCACATTTTATCTCAGTTCATGCATCATCCTAGACATGATCATTGGCATGATCTCTTGCGAGTTATTCGGTATCTTAAATGGACACCAGGTCACGATATTTTTTAAAAATCTGATGGAGATTTGAATGTTCATGGTTGGTGTGATGCAGATTGGGCGAGTTGTCCTTTAACAAGACGTTCGATTAGTGGTTGGTTGATGCAATTAGGTGACTCTCCTATTGGTTGGAAGACGAAGAAACAAGATGTTGTTTCTCGTTCTTTGGCTGAAGCGGAATATAAATGTATGGCTTTGGCGGTTTGTTAACTCAAGTGGCTAAGAGAAGTGTTACAAGAGTTAGGAGTTTCTCATTCTCAACCGATGAGTCTTTATTGTGACAACCAATCAGCATTGTACATTGCTGCGAATCCGGTATTTCATGAGCGAACTAAGCACGTCGAGATCGATTGTCATGGAGTTTGGGATGCTATAACAGACGGTTTAATTACAACTCATAAATTCTCTACTAAGGCACAAGTTGCTGATATCTTTACAAAGGCGTTAGGAGCTCAAGACTTCACTCATTTTCGGGACAAGCTGGGCATTTGCACTCCTTATGCTCCAGCTTGAGGGGGGGGGGGGGGTTAAAAANGTATCTTAGGAAATCAATATATGTTTATACTTGTATATATCCTAAAAGGTAGCTAGAGTTAGTTTATATATCTCTGTATATATCGATGTACAAGTGAGCTAAGAAATGCACAGAAAATATTCTGCACATAGTCTATGTTTCTACAATCGCTAATTTAATTGAATCAAATGGAGGAGGCATATCATAAGAGTCAGTAAAGATGCTTGCTAAAGATATCCTTTATTGGATTCATTACATTCACAGCCAAAACATTATTCATTGCGACATTAAGACAGACAATGTTTTTCTGTTTCCACTCACATTTATAGTAAGTCCTCCAAAGCATTTTGCAAAAATTGCTGATTTTGGTTTTGCTATAGATAAATGTTCAAAGGAGTATAGACTATGCTCTAAGAATAGGAGAAGAACCATCAGTTACATGTCACCCGAACATCTTAGGAATGAAATTGTTGATTATGGTGTTGACACATGGGCGTATGGGTGCATGGTTCCAGAAATGTTAATTGGTACTCTTGCTTGGGCCGAACATGGAAATATAATTGAAGAAGATTTGGTGAACCTCATTGGATTTATTGATTTTATTCCATATATTCCAGATTGGTTGTCTGAAGAAGCACAAGGTTTCCTAAGAATGTGGTTGGTTAGAGATGCTCAATCTAGAAAAAGTGTATTATCACTACTATGCCATCCTTTTCTAAACTTGAATGTTGATAATTCTTGTAATAGAATGGTTTATTATTGTGCACAATTACACAATATTAACCCATATCAGTTTACTACTTATTATGTGATGATAAACAATTACATTACTGATTATAATCTTGCTGAAAGCAAAAGCAACAAAAGAAAATGAAAATACGAAGGATGATGTAACCATAGTTGATGTGTGTGATTTTTAAATTTCTTGTAATTTTGAAATATATTGTTAGTAAGTAAACATAATTGTGGTTATTGTAACTTTTTAATAAAAATATACATTAAAATTCTTGTTATATTCGATTATATAAATTGCACGTTATTGAGAGTCTTATATTGGAATTAAAAAATCGATTTTTTTGTTAAGTAAAGATTGTGTGAATTTTTTAAGTAGCCTAATAAAGCAATGCAAAGAACTTGTTATAATTTTTGTGCATACAAAGTTAAATTAGTTGGTACTACGCATTACAAATGCCTGGGTAAAAATATGTAAGTCAAATTTATAAATTAGTTTAAGAGATATATCGTAGATGTGTGTGAAAGTTTTTTTGTACCCATCCCTTGTTGTTTACATTTTTATATATTTATTTACAGATTCAGTAGATAATGCAAAATTTAATACCATATCATTAAAAATGTTTAAACCAAACTAAAAAATAAATATATAGCTGAAAATGGATCGTTACATTCTATTTATGAAAAAGTTAATGAAAAATATTCGTAATAGTACAGTGGATAAACAAACATTTTTTAGATAATGATCAATTTAAGTTAAATATAATGACAAAAAATAGTGTTATTTTGAATCTCTAAATCATCATGTAACAAAAAAAAACATTGCTATGGTCTAAGAAAACTAATTAGATGGCCACATATGTAAACTATTTTGGTTTAGATTTTATGATAAATCTAATTAGTGAAAGATTTAATTTATTAAATATTTGGGTTGCCGTTGGTTGTAAAATGATATCTTTCTTATAATTCATTACAAAATTTCATTGAGTTATATTTACTATTTATTGTAACAAAACAAACACAACCAATAAATCAAAACGTACATTTACGTTTACAAATATTTATAACTAGTAATTATTTATAACTGGTCACCTTTAATTTTGTTTTGCAATATTAAAAACTTAAAAAGAGAATAGCAAGAAGGTGTGTATTTGAAAAAAAAAAAAATTCATGTCTATTATTTAGTTATGCTTTTTTGATTAAATGTTAAATTTATTGATAAGCAAATAAGTTTATGTACAACATAAGCATCGATACTTATGAGCAAAAAAATAAAGATTGGTTAAGCAAGGAGTGGCTGGAGACCTCTAGATGTGTGAGAGTGTTCAAAAGTTACCTCGTTAAAACCTGAGACTAGAAAACTCAGTGGGATAAAACTAGAATCAGGATAAAGAGTACAAACCTTTGAACACGACCTAGAAGCAGAGAAAAGATTAAGCACTCTGAAAGAGCTAGAAAAACGTTAAGGATGAATGAGGCTGAGCCAACGTTGGTGAAAAGTGTGCAACAACGATGTTGGTACATAAGCAAGGTTGGTCAGTATGTCATTTATATTATGTTGGATGTGTGATGCATCACTCGAGAGGCTGGTTGGTGTGGACGATCATGAAGACGGCCATTTCGTTCCTGCCAGATGTGATATATGGTTGTTTGGAAGCATAACTTAAGAAGAGTAGCATCAATGCGTGAGTAGGTCGATCGTCAAAGTTCGCGTAAAGTGAAGGCCCAATCCGGGTCAGGTCGCCATCGAAGAAAATGTGAGGTAAGGTCCGACCAATCCAAGTTAGGTCGCCGTTCAAAATAGCATTTTTTGAATCTCTAAACCATCATGTAACAAAAGAAACATTGCTACGGTCTAAAAAAATTAATTAGATGGCCACGTATGTAAATTATTTTGGTTTAGATTTCATGATAAATCCAATTAGTGAAAGATTTAATTTATTAAATATTTGGGTTGCCGTTGGTTGTAAAATGATATCTTTCTTATAATTCATTACAAAATTTCATTGAGTTATTTTACTATTTATTGTAACAAAACAAACACACCAATAAATCAAAAACGTACATTTACGTTTACAAATATTTACTCTATTTATAACTAATAATTATTTATAACTGGTCACCTTTAATTTTGTTTTGCAATATTAAAAACTTAAAAAGAGAACAGTAAGAAGGTGTGTAATTGAAAAAAAAAAAAAAAAATTCATGTCTATTATTTAGTTATGCTTTTTTGATTAAATGTTAAATTTATTGATAAACAAATAAGTTTATGTACGACATAAGCATCGATACGTATGAGCAAAAAAATAAAAATTGGTCAAGCAAGGAGTGGTTGGAGACCTCTAGACGTGTGAGAGTGCTCAAAAATTTCCTCGTTAAAACCCGAGACTAGAAAACCCAGTGGGATAAAACTAGAATTAGGATAAAGAGTACAAACCTTTGAACACGACCTAGATGCGGAGAAAAGATTGAGCACTCTGAAAGAGCTAGAAAAACGTTAAGGATGAATGAAGCTGAGCCAACGTTGGTGAAGAGTGTGTAACGACGATGTCGGTCCATAAGCAAGGTTGGTCAGTATGTCATTTATACTACGTTTGATGTGATGCATCACTCGAGAGGCTGGTTGGTGTGGACGATCATGAAGACGGCCATTTCTTTCCCGCTAGATGTGATATATGGTTGTTTGGAGGCATAACTTAAGAAGAGTAGCATCAATGCGTGAGTAGGTCGATCGTCAAAGCTCGCGTAAAGTGGAGGCCCGACTCGGGTCAGGTCGCCGTTGAAGAAAAGGTGAGGTAAGGTCCGACCAAACGGTGAAGCTGTAGGGACATGCAAAAAACAGATGATCCCGAGTTTCGCCAGGTTCCCCACAAAGAATACAAGGCTGTTGACGGCCCCAAATCCTCATGCGTCTACCAGTCGATAACATATCGATCACTACAAGCTAGGAAATAAAGGCATAACGAGGTATAGACTGTGCAAACCAAATAGAAGAGAACCAAGAGACACTTAGATAAGAATGACTTAGATGTTCACACGTTTGCGAAGCCGAGAACCATTCTTTGTAGTCATTGTCTCCATGTTTCCAAAGCTTTTGATCTTTTCCAGTGTTAGGTAGGGGAGTAGGGAGCTGGTTGATAGCGTCATGCAAAGTCCGTAGAGCCGGGACTCGAGAGTGCCAGAGGAGCCAGCGGTGAGTTGTACCCGTATCCGCTATGGTCGCACTAGCTGGAATATTGAACTCCCGAAAACTTGTAGGACCAACAAGTTCACTCACAATACCAAGAGGGGACCAATTTTCATACCAGAAGGAGGTGCAGTGGCCATTATGTATTTGTACTTTGATGAATTGAAGCGCAAGCGGTCTGATTTTTAGGAACTTCTTCCACCCCCAAGATCCACGGAATGGATGTGCTGTATCCCAAAAAGTTGAGCCGCGAAGAAAATATCTTTTAGTCCAATCTTCCCAAAGCGATGAGGTGTGCGATTGTAGGCGCCAAATAAGTGACATTGCAAAAACAGTTGAAACATCTTCAAAGCGGCGTATTTCGAGCCCACTAGTGTCCTTGGGTTTACATACATATGTCCATGCCAGCTTAGAAAAATGGTGTTGTGTCGGGGATCCAGACCATAAGAAGCTGCTGCATAGACTGTTGATTTTTTTTAGACATTGTTTGGGTAGACGAAACGCTGCTTGTCAAAAATTAATCGTGCTTCACAATCACCGACTAAATAAGCTGAAGTCGACCTGCAAAAGAGAGTAGTTTCATCGACCAGGAGGACATTCGAGTATGAATACGATCTAATAGCAGCAAGTAGTCTCTTTGCATCAAACACTTTGTCGTAAGAGGTAGCCCGAGGTACCGGATCGGTAGAGTATCATGATTGAAACCGAGATGAGAAACTTGTTGAAGTATGTTAGGGTGGGGTTGACCCGTGGGGAAGATTGATGATTTCTGCACAATCACTTGTAGTCCAGAAACACGACCGAACTGCTCCATTACGCTCAGAATAACCATGAGTAAGGAAGGCTGGCCATCCGTAAAGAAAAGAATGTCATATGCGAAGCTAAGGTGGGTAAGACCGACCTCCTGACATTGAGGGTCGTATCCAAAACGTCCCGAGAGCGTTGTTGCATCTAAAAGCTTGGAAAGTATGTTGTTAGCAATGACATAAAGATAAGGGGAAATAGCACAATATTGTCTGATCCCCCAAGAGCTAGGGAAATAGCCAGCCGGTTCACCATTGACGAAAATAGAGAAAGTCGTAGTAGTGATGCACAAACGAATCCAATGGATGAATTATGCCGGAAGATTCATCACCTGTAAAACCGAGAGAATAAAATCCCAATTAATAGTGTCAAAAGCCTTTGAAATATCAAGCTTTAGAGTACAACGAGGAGATATAGAGGATTTGTGATAGTCTTGGACGAGCTCTGTTGCGAGCATGACATTCTCATGGAGTAGGCGTCCCTTAATAAAAGCACTATGGTTCGGAGATATGACGTCAGGCAAAAAGGTCTTCAGACGATTTGTTAAGATCTTGGATATGACTTTGTAGATGATATTGCAACAAAAAATGGGACGGTATTCTTTGATAGTTTGCGGATTGTCGCCCTTCGGTATAAGCGCGACCAAGGTTGCGTTGGTGCCTCTAGGTAAAAATCCAAACATAAAGAAAGACTGTATGCTTGAGACAAAATAAGCTCCTATAATTGACCAAGCCGCTTTAAAGAACTCAGAGGTGTAACCATCTGGGCCCGGTGCCTTGTTAGAGGGCATGGAGAAGTGAGTATCCTTTATTTCTTGGGCGAGAATGGGAGCACAAATAATGTTTGTGCTCTGGGTAGGACATCGGTAGTGAATGAGCTCATCAAGAGAAGGAGAGGTAAGCGTTGTCATGGGGGAAGCGATCTGAAGAAAGGTCTTGAAGTGATAAATGGCTAGAGCTTTAATTCCGGTATATCCATGACAATTTCATCGGAGCTGTTCATAAGACGCCTGATGGTATTACGGGAGGCTCTGGATCTGGCTACACGGTGAAAAAATGTGTGTTTTTATCACCTTGAGCCAACCAAGTGATCTCAGATTTTTGCCGATAAAATTCCTCTTCGGCACGGGCAAGGGAGTGCCATTGCGAAGCTGCTATCTTTTCTGCTTTAAAGTGTGCTCGGGTAGGGGAGTCAAGTAGCATTGTTTGGCAGCAACATAAGTAATTATAGGCATGTCTGGTACGCATACTAATGTCTCCATATGCTGTTGTATTGAGAAGCCGCATGTGAGGCTTTAGACACTTTAACAAGCGAAGAGCGAGACACGAGGGATAGATTGCGTGGAAGGATCCCCAATGAGTGCATATTACCTACAAAAACAGAGGGTTAGTAATTAGGAAATTATGAAATTTGAATGGCTTACGAAAATTAATTTTGTTTGGATCAACCAAATGTGCATGTGAGTTTTGAGTTAGACTGAACTAGGACGTAAAAAAAAGTAAGCTCAAAGTAAACTAGTTATTAGTTGGTCACATAAACGAAATTACACGTGTTGTATTTTCTTATTCCGATCACAAAATGTGCAATTTTTTTTATTAGATATTGATTTGCGCGTTGCATGGTATCATACTATACTAAAATGTATACTAAACCATTTATATATTTGGATAATTTAATACTAATTAGGTTAATATTATATATATACATATTAGATTTTCACCCACGCAATGCGCATAATTAAACTTTCCATAAATTTAATAAAAACATAGTTTTTATATAGAAAATTGTATAATAATAGTATTTGACGTATATTTTATAATAAGTATATATTTATATTATTGTTGATATATGATAATTAAACTATCCATAAATTTAATAAAACAAAGTTTTTATATAAAAATTGTATAATATTAGTATTTGATGTATATTTTATAATTATTATATATTTATATTATTGTTG
>OVBE01003723.1:1097-26003 GCA_900406425.1 Iberis pinnata
ATTCACCAATTATTTGATCAATATTTTTCACTTGTTGAATCTCTGGTTCAACAAATAATATATATATATATATATATTTATATTTTTGTGCACCATATATATAATAGTATATTTTTATATATTAGTTAATGAAGTGAGAGTAGCTTCGAGAGATCCTTATAGATTAGGTTTACCAAATATATAGTTCTTCTGATGGTTTATGTTTAAAATAGTTATTAGATTCCTTTAAAACTAGAAAGAACAAACAAATATAACAATTCAAGTTAGTGGATATAGAAAGCAATATTTTGGTAATGGACAAATTCGAAAACATATATTTCATGAAAAGAGAAACGAATCATTATTCTATAAACGAAATGCGTCAAAAAGCATAGCCCATATTGGAGTTCTTGGTCGTTCATTTCGAAAGAGACAAGTCTCTTAACTTTGATACATAATCATATTATATATTATTATTATAATTATTATAGAATTTATTAGGGCACTATCATATAAAGCAGTACCTATTTGTAACACGAAACAAAAAAGCGTGACGTAATAACCAATATATATCAATTAATTAAAAAAGAAAGAAAGAAATGGATTTAAGGTTGATAAATTAGAAAGCTCTACAATATAAAGTAGAATTTTTTGCATGATTGAACCAATTTCTTTGACTCGAAATAAGATAAATATCAAAATCTTTAGTAACTTGGATTGATAGAGAAGTCATCAGGTGTTACTATCAATATATATATAATTGTAGCCTTTATCATTTTAATATTTATATAGAGATTTTTTTTCATTTTTTTATGTGTATTTATTTTACTTTATCTCCATATGGGAAATTTATCTAATTATATTTCAAATTTTTGGATAAATTTTATATGATTTTTTTCACGTTTATATCGAAAACTCTCATCCATAATTCATTTCTACGTAGAATCAAACTCTGATAAAAACACGCAAAAATAAAATATTAACTATTTGACTAAAATCACATCTATATTTTTTCGGTTTTTTAACTAGGCAAATTTATAAGCCTATATTGCAAAACTTACTTTATTGATAAATTATAATTACAATAAAATAAAATTTGTTAAATGGTTTTGAGAAAATTTTAAAAATTTTGAATGTTTAACATTGTATATGGATTGATGAGTAAGAATATAAATGGAGTCCTCTTCATCAAACATAACAGTTACATCACCTTAATTGATTCATACTTTATCTTAAAATTTGTAGCCACCTTAGTAGGTTCATACTATATCTTAAAATTTAATTAAGCCACCTTATAATGGAAAGTGGGTTTGTTTCAGGTTAAAATTTTCTTATCCACTTGATGATAAAAAAATTATTTTCTTCAGCTTTATATTATCTTTGCAAATTGGTAAGTAATTTACTTTAAATTTTGCATGAAGTGGAAAAAAGAGAGTGCACCATATATAACAAATGTTTATTGCTTTAAGAAATATCTTTCTTTTTATTTTTCTGTCTTTTAATTTAAAGATATTGCATGCTTTTTCTTCCTTGTCATCATCCACCAATACTCATGAGAAATTACAAGGAGCAGGTTCTAGAGTTTCGGTTCCAAGTTTTTATATTTGTAAATTGTTATATTTTATATAAGTAGAACTAATATAAATTTTTAGATCGATAAAAACGTCTTTTTGTCATATTAATTTCTAGGTTACAATCAGTTTGTTCAGTAACCCAAATTTCATAAATAAAAAAAAATTTATTCGTTATGCAAGTGACCAGCTTTGAACTCTAGTCTGATAACAAGACAACATGTTTGAACCCTAGTCTAATAACAAGACAATAACGGTAACACAACCACTAGACCACTTGATCTTAAAAATTGAAAAAACGTATGCTCGATAATTGAAACATCAATATTGGATGAATTTGATATTTCACGAGTTCCACTATTAAACTACAACTAGCTAACCTTCAACGCGCTTCCTCGCACTTCTACCGAAGCTTCTTCATGTTTCAAAAAGCTTTCGACTCCGATGAAGATTTTTTAGCGGAAAACAGACATTAAGAAAAACTTCCGTGCTATCTAGCTTCAAATTTTTTCACAGATAAAGAATTTAAAATAAATTACCATTTAAATTTATAATGTAAAAACTTATATAATTTATGAAAAAATTGTAAACCATTATTATAAATAACAAAATAATAGTCTAGTTAGCTCAAAATTGTATCAAATACATATATAATATATTACAAAAAAATCAAAATCAAAATTCATAAAACTAATAATTAATTTGCATTTAGAATACGAAGACAAATCTCGAAAAGGCCTCTTAATGGGGTTTACGGGCCTATTATATACTTTGTGAGTTTATAATTTAAATCACTGGATCATATTGCTACTTTGTTATAATATAACATGGGCCTTGGCTAAAAATATATGGGCCAATCTAACAAAACTACTTTCTATAAAAACTACAAAAAGAAATAAAAATATTTGTGTATAATCCAAATATGCCAAAAGATGATTTATTATACACATTAATTCTTCTAAATGTTGCAAGTGTTATAAATAATTTATACTACACATTAACTTCGCATGAACAAAACAAACAAACAAAAAACACTAAAGAGGGTGTATGAGATATGAAATTTGAAGTGGTTTGACAAATCGAACGTTATTCAAACAAGAATTACAAAAAATCTTATGAATTCCACAATTATTCAAATAAGAGTTTTAAAAAGTCTCATGAAATTCATTGTTATAAATTAATATTTTAAATAATGGGTTTTAGGTTATTATATGTTAATTTTAGTGAATTTTCTTAGTTAAAAATACAAAATCTCAAATATTTATATATACAAGACTAAAAACTTACTTTAATTTAACCGGGGCTTCTAGCTCTGGTGGTAAAGGGCTCACAGCTGTGAGTTCCACCACTTGGGTTCGAATCCCGGCCACCGTCAATTAACATGGGGTGAATTCGGCGGCCCTCCTGGATACTCTTGGTGACTGCGGACGCTTTGGACCTAGTCGGAGTCCTTCGGGGCTCCGGATACCAGGGTCATCAAAAAAAAAAAAAAAATTCACCGAAAATCTTCTAAAAACTCATAAAAACATAATCACTTCAAATGTTTATTTCAGTACACCTCTTAAATGTTATAATTGTAACGTAAATTTTTTCAATAATTTTAAATTTTTGCATCAAGTTGGAAATATATTACTTGATTATAATATTTGGTAAAAAAGATTGCGTAATTTTCAAGACCTGAAGAAAAAGATAAGAGGCTATGTGGCTATGAGTCTCTTCCCTTAAGTTCTAATTCTTTCATGAGGCTACGATTAAAGGTTTATCCTATCATATGAACAAAGGAGATAAGATTAGTCACTTTCACATGTTATTTTTTTATATAAAAATGTTATAATATTTGGAGCCGTGATTTCCATTAGATTTTGTACTTGAATGGATAAGATTATATTTCTTTTATAATTAAATGTATCGTATAGAGATCTAATTTTAGATCTTTTTCTTGTCTTTATACTATCTCTATGTTTCTATCACGATATATTTATATTTGTATATTCGATTATTCTTTCATGTGTATATACATAATAGTTGAAGAACTCGTTGACAAATGATCTTTGTACACATTCTTTTCTTTTCTTGTCACATGGTCTATGCATTGTTGATACCAGATTTAGTACCCGATAAAAAGCCCACTTGAATCAGGCCTAACTCGTTATAAGGAAGTAAGAAGATAAAGAAGAATATCATACTGTTGGAATTAATAAAGAAAATATCGAAAAATTAGAAAGATTACATCATTTTACTCTATTATAAATAGGCATAGACATTAAACCTATAAATCATCTAATAATTTATCTATTTTTCTCTGAGTTAAATCGACATGTGATCTAACCCATAAACCCTATTATTAAATAAAATACTTCTTTCATAGTACAACCCACAAATTCAGGTTTGACCTAAACCAGGTATAATTCTTGAATCAACATGCATAATACATTCTTGTTTTATATTTTTTTTTTGTTAAACCATATAATAAAGAGAATTATACTCACATTGCAAACAGTCATATTCGATTTCTGGTTTGAAAATAAGAAGTATCAACTACTAGATCATTTGCTCATTGTTCGTGATATTCTTGATGTATATAAGTAATTGATATATATATATATATATATAACTATTATATCGACATAAAATATTAAAATACCCAAATAAAATTAACATAAGAGTGTCATGGGCGAAGCCAATCCTATTAGCAGAACCGATCCTGATGGAAAGCTGAAGAAGGAAGAGTTTCAAGCGCATAATTTATATAAATTTTGAAACACTAAAAAACATTATTTTTTTGGCCTCTATGAAGATTCTTTGGGACGTGTTCGATCCCCACATCTTGTTAAAAGGCATAATTTTTGTCCTTATTCTAAGCATGCACTGCCTATTAAACTTAAACTCGGTGTAAGTTTTAATTACGCTTTGGATTAGTTTTCAGAGGTTCAATATATGGTGTGGTCCATTTAGGAAAATTTTTATTTTTAGTTTTTTAGTGTGATTAGTTTAAAGCTTATATAAAATCTTTACAAAAGTGTAATAATTTAACACATATACCAATAAAATTTTTTGAAAACGCAAGATATTTGCTTAATCATGTTACACTTTTCGTTATCGTATTCGTTTTATCTTACATAAAATTCATAATAATATATATATATATATATATATAATATTTATTTTGTTCAATTGGTATCCCTGACAAAGTTTTATTGGCCGTATAATGTACAAGAAATTTTTTGTAAATAGGAATATTTATCATTTAAAATATAAAAAGATTAATTGTTTGATATCTTCATATCCCTTGAAGTATCCCTTGGTCTAACTTTAATTGAATCTATCAAATGCATCACTAGGTTAAAATGCATGTAAATCTTTGTCTCACTTTTATTACAAAGTATCCAAGCTTAACAAAAAGAAGTTAAGGAGAAGAAAATAAGAATTAACCCACCAAAGCATGAAGAGTGTTTTCAAAATCTATTGAAGAAAATAAACAAAAAGAGAAAGGGAAAGTTGTTTTTGGAGGATAGTAGAACACTGTTGTTTGCCCTAGAGACCAAGGCACTGAAATCGAGTTGGTATTATTAAGACACTTAACGATTTGGAACCCCATGGCCTTGGCCATGTGCATTCTTCGTCTTCTTTTATGTGGGTACAATCGTCCATTTTTATTTTGAAAAAACTATACGTTGACACACTATACTTAGAGATACTTATGTAGCCCCATAAGGTTTTTGTTGTGACTTGTTGAATCTAAGGTAAAAATCTCTTTATTTGGGTTCGTAGTTGAGAGGTTGGTTACAGAGAATTGAGATCATTGTCAGACCGACAAGCTCATAATTAAATATAATATTTTTTAATTCGTAAATTTTTTCTAGAATATTTTCTAATTCTTTTTCTAATGACTTTCACGCCTCTTTTATAGTGCTTCTTCATCATCATTCGGCTATGTGGAGCAGATGAAATTTTGTTTGTTAGACCGGCGATTCAATCTATAGGTCACTATTCTTCTGGATGGTAGAGAGTAGTTATAGTGTAACGTTGGCGCCTTTGTTAACCTCATCGTGGTCTTAGTTCCTCGGATGTGGACTTCTTGAAATGGGCTTGTGGTCCATTGTGTCCGCAGGACACCGCACATATCCTACATAGCTCGATATAAAAAATTGTTGAAGAAAAAGACTGATAAGTAAGTAGGTTAGTGGTAGTTATATTTGATGTTTTTATTATGAATAATATATGCTATAAGGAATATGAGTTTTAATTAATTTATTTTCAATTGTTATAAATTATAAGCCTATAATTCTAACATAGTATCAGAACACATATTGATATGTGGTATGACCTGAAATTTATCGCATTATTCTATTCAAACTGACTCGAGATTAATAACTAAATATATAGGTCATTATCTCGAATGGACATATTAGGGATAATGTATTTCAGTTTATAAATTCAAGAGAAACACATAAGTATATATACCATACAAAAAAAAAAAAAATTGAAGTAAAAGACATGAAAACCCTTTTCATGGAGAAAACTAAAAAGAAGAAGAAAGAGGTTTGGTCTTCTTTTGTGATTCTGAAACTGAAAAGTACTATTCATAGAAAGTGTGTCCCTACTTAACAAAAAAACTGTCTTCACTGACATCTTCAATAATACTTTAATGGACCCTTCTCTATCTCGTCCTAGTCCCAATGCATTGGATCATATATACATAAATTAAATAAAAAAATTAAATATACAAGTATATTATAAATTTGCATGGTTATACTTATACATATGTTTTTTTATACATGGACCAAACCTTTTTCTTCTCCTTTTATAAATACATAGAAGTTTCATTTATTAAAAAAACACTTTAGAAATGTTTTGGGTTGAGAAGAGCAAAAGAAGAAGTTGTTAAATTTCTTCTGATTTTTAGAGCTTCAATTGATTTTCATGTAAGTTTTTATTTTATTTTATTGTTTCTCAAAATTTATTCTCATAGAATTTGTGTTGTGCATTTACTATCTTTTCTTGGTCTTCTTCCTGTTTCAGATGATTAACATTCAATGCAAAAAATGCTTTAAATCTCTTGGAATTTTTTTCTTTTTTTTTTTCCTCTCTTGGTAACATTCTTAATTTCTCAAAATTTATTGTTCAATCCTCGTACCTTCTCTTTTGTTCTGTCTTAAAAGAAACCAACCACTAAACTTACTAAAGCCAATATTTCTTCAAAAGTCTTTTTTTTAAAAGTGTACCCTAAAAAGTTTCAATTTTTAACAATGGAAGGATTTATAAAATTTGGAGGATTAGAAGAACAATTTGAAATTGATGAAAAAATCCCATTTTTACAAATGCTTCAATGCATAGAAAAACCCACTTTTATTACTACACAAGTACCACTTGATACCATTAAAAGAGATCAAGATCAAGAAGATGAAGCAAGAACACAAAATGGAGCAACAATAATGGTTAAAGAAAAAAGAAAAAGGAAAAGAACAAAAGCTCCAAAGAACAAAGAAGAAGTTGAAAATCAAAGAATGACTCACATTGCTATTGAACGTAATCGAAGAAGACAAATGAATCAACACTTAAACTCTCTTAGATCTCTCATGCCTCCTTACTTTCTTCAACGGGTAATAAACCAAAATTTTACTATTTGGTAACATTTAAAGTTTTAATCTTCACCATATAGTAAAAAAAAATTCAATGTTTAACCGGTTTTTAAGAACTTTAAATGTTTATTATGAAAAATTCAAGTTTTAATCATATTTTTATTGTTAATCCAAAATACAAAAGCATTTTAGCATTTTTCTAGTTTCTCACTTGATATTCTTAGAATCCAATCTTTTAACATTTATATATTAATAATCTTAAATCTTTAACACTAACCGGTTTTAAAATTTTTCTAATTGGTAACATTTAAAGTTTAAAAAATTTCAATCTTTAACCGGTTTTTAAACACTTAAAATGTTTATTATGAAAAATTCAAGTTTGAATCATATTTTTATATTATATTATGGTTAATCCAAAATACACAAGCCTTTACCATTTGATCTTCTTAGAATCTAATCTTTTAAAATTTATATTAATAATCTTAAGCCTTTCACATTAAAATAAAAAAAATAATCAAACTTTTCTTGAAAATATAAAAAAATTGAAATTTTTTTATACCAACAAAAATTTCAATCTTGAACCGGTTTTAAAGCACTTAAAATGTTCATCATATTTTTAATTATTATTATGGTTATCCAAAATAGTGAAAAATATTTAAATTTTTTGACATTAGCCTTTAGGAAATGTCTAGTTTCTCACTCTTATAGTATCTTTTTAAGAATCTTAATCTTCTTAAAATTTTGTATTTTAATCTTAAATGTTGCATGTTTATGTCTAGTTTCTCACTCTTATATCTTGTTAAGAATCTTAATCTTTTTAAAATTTTGTATTTTAATCTAAAATGTTGCATGTTTTTGTAGAGTGACCAAGCTTCAATTGTAGGAGGAGCTATAGATTTTATTAAAGAACTTGAACAACTTTTACAATCTCTAGAGACAGAAGGAACTAATGAAACTCCAAAAACGGCGTCGTCTTGTACTTCTTCTTCTGTTTCAAGCGTTTCAACGACATCGGAAGATGGATTCACGGCAAAGTTAGGCGGTGGAGAGACGGCGGAAGTGGAGGTTACGGTTATACAAAACCATGTTAGTTTGAAGGTTCGGTGTAAAAGAGGAAAAAGACAGATTTTGAATGCTATTGTCTCTATTGAAAACTTAAAGCTTACGATTTTACATCTCACTATTGCTTCTTCTTCTAATGACTTTGTCTTCTACTCATTCAATCTCAAGGTAATTATTTTCTTATGTTTTTTTTTACATTTTTCAATATTAAAGCATTATTATAAGCAGGGCCGGTCCTGAGATTTTAAAATTTTCTAAAGGCCGCAAGCTACAATGGAAAAATAGGCCAAAATTGTACAGTTTTTCAAAAAATGGGCCGTTTTCTTAACTAAAAATTTTAAATTGAAAAATGGGCCGCAAGCGCATGCTTGCTCTGCTTGGGCTCAAGACCGGCTCTGATTATAAGTATTAATTACTCACATTTTAACAACCAATTTGCTTGTAAAAAATATTTTCTTAACTTTTTTTACTTATCTCTTAATTTTCTACAAAATGAAAGCATTAATGTAGGTAATATTTAGTCACATTTTAACTACAATTTTCTAGCTTGTTCAAAATATTTTCTTAAATTCTTTTACTTATTTCTTAATTTCTAAGAAAAATTTAAAGCATTAATATAGGTAATATTTAGTCAAATTTTAATTATTAATTTACTAGCTTGTTCAAAATATTTCTTAAATTTTTTTACTTATTCATTCATTTTTTAAAAATTAAAGCATTAGCCTAAAAATACTTTTCAATTTTTGATAGATTGATAGATATATTTAAAAAATAATAATAATACTTTTATTGATAGATGAAAGATGTTTTTGTTGCATGCAGATAGAAGATGGATGTAAGGTACGATCAGCTGATGAGATAGCGACAATTGTTCATGACATCTTCCAGAAAATCAACCATGATCTGATGTCCTCAATTCTTTGACTTTTAACTTTTTTATTTTTCCTAATAATAATGTGTAATTTTTAGGTTACATATAGAGAATTAAGATAAATAAATGTTAGTAAAACCCTTCTTTGATGGATTTTTTTTTATATACTTTTGAGATGATGGCTCTATATCATTAGATGTTTAATTTAAACTGGTCTAAAATTTCAAAGTCCGAAATATAAAATAAAAAACATGGATCGACATTTTAAAAATATAACATAAATCGCAAAATCGTACTTATTCGGGTTTAGCCTTGTGACCATTCTTATGTTTAATTATATGTCATTTAGTTTTAACTTTAGATTCTTCTATCAATATTATACTCTCTTTTTTTTACTTCATGCGTTTGATAATTTTACACTATTAGAATTAAATTAAAACGTTTTTTTTACCAGCAACGTCTATGCTAAATTAGGGTGTGTCTAGTTTAATATATTGACACTAGTTTTACTTTTTATCTTTACATGGAAATACGATGAGAAAGGTGTCAGAATAAAAAATAAAAATTTAATTTTAAATGTTTTGAAAGCATCGTAAAAGGAAGTCTTTGGTCAGATTCTCATTGACATATCTGTCTCACTTGTTGCACCTAAACTTCAGCCTACTACACGTCAATTTTCAAAATCTAAACATTTATTTTCTTTCAAAATCTAAATCATAATTTCTGTTTTTTTTGTAATGCTTTTAATATTTTGAAAACAAAAAGTATTACCTCTCCTTCTAGTTTATTTTTCCATCAAATAGAATAATTTACAATTGAAATTACAAAGTTCAACAATTTAAAAACACACTTAAATCGACAAAAAACAAGATTTTTCCGAAGATAAAAACCAAAAAAAACATTTAGAATATTAGAAAATAAAATAAAACATGATTACTTAATCTATCGCGAAAAGAAAAAATCAACAAAAGATTGATAACTAAGTGATTAGTGGGCAACTTCCACATCTAAAACGAGGTAAAGAACCATGAGCACCAGCATACCGGAGCACGAACAAAACTACCTTCAATAGCGTATAATAACCTACCTTACAAGAAGCACAACATCTGTTAGGAATTGAAGAGATACCGTGTGTGATAAACCATCGTATCGAGCTTCCGAAAAAAGCGACTAACAAGATTGACAAAGCGTCGAAGATAGCAAACCGTAGAAGATAGAATTTCAGCCCAACCCAAGATGTAGAGACATGAAGCGAAAGCTACACAACCCTTAAGGCAACAAACTCCAAAGAGGACAAAACCACGGCTGAAGAGAAGAACCTCAAACCCAAAAGCAAAGCCGGAAACAAAAGCAAAACCCACTTGAAACCTGAATCAACCAGCCTATGAGGACACTCCAAGCAAGAAAAGAACACAATAGCAGATCAAAAGAGCTAAAGGAATCCATATGAACCGTATGAACCAAACCTCAAACCGCTTAACTGAAAAGGTTGAATCACAAAGCCACAAGGCCAAACCTGCGGACCAAGACCCACCTAGACATGACATGACATGGAAGGGGACAACGCCTAGATATATCTTGATCGAGTAAACCAAAACCTAAAACAAAACACCCTACCACTTAACTCAAGCCGCAAAAATCTGAACCAAAACTCTAACAAATGACCATCCTCTAAAACCCAACCTAAGCCAGAGCGGAGAAACATATATCGTCATAGGGACACCAAATCGCCAACGATGACTAAAGAGGGAGTAGAAACTCCACTCACTGCCAACATAACCATAGACCTAGGACAAGACGAGATCTCACCTAAGAACCGGAGCAGGAGAAGGCGGAAAAAAAAAACCAAAACCTGAAAAGATCGATGAGAAACCGACCAAAACCGACCATAATGGTGTATATCTCTAAAATAGTCTAATGCACCTTATGACACATAAATTCAAATGAAACAGTATATATATATTGACAAAAAACTACTCTTTAAATTTTTTATAACAATATTGTTAAATACAATTAGTTTAACAAATACAATATCATAAATATAAATAATCCAAATAATATATATATATATATATATATATAAAATATAATATATGTAAACTTAAATTTTACATAAAAAATAAAAGCCCTCACTTTAAAAAAAAAATTCCTTTCTAAAACATCAGAAAATTAAGAAGAAAATAATATTAAAAAGTGAATCAAATTCGGATAGAAATTAATCACAAAATATTAGTTGAATTCTAAAATACGTAAGAAAAAACCACTACAAATTTTAACAAAAAAAGAAAAACACTATAAAATTATATAGACTGCAACATACTTTTGTTGGACACGATTAGACATCATCTACTGGTAACTGGCTACTTCTTTGTAAACTTTTGGTCAAAGTCAAATAATTTACTGTCTTTTTCTTTTGTCACTACCTTCTTGTACTGATAATTTTACTGTCACTTTAAAAAATATATTAAAAGTGAAAATAATTAGCATTAGGGCTTAACATAAAGCCATTATTACACTGAAGCCCACTAAGCTACAAACATAAGCCCAGAACCGAAATTTCCACGTAAGCATATGACACGTCAGATTATATGGACCCCGCATGAAAAACGTGTCGATTACGTTTTAAAGTCACGCGCGTGATTCGAATAAAAGATTCCTTTAGGGTTAGCTTTATTCTTTAGTAGGCCCTAACAAGTGTCATCTTCGTAAAGTGATGTTTTTGATTGGTCTTTTCAGTATATTTTTAAAAAAATTGAGATGTTTTATCACAAAGTTTTTTATAATAATTAATTAAGGTTGAGTTTTATGTAAGTGATAACAGCTAATTGATCTAAGAAAGTTA
This sequence comes from Iberis pinnata, assembly GCA_900406425.1. Taxonomy (NCBI): domain Eukaryota; kingdom Viridiplantae; phylum Streptophyta; class Magnoliopsida; order Brassicales; family Brassicaceae; genus Iberis; species Iberis pinnata. The sequence continues at coordinate 13,005 of OVBE01003723.1, forward strand.
CTTTTGTATAAAAGTCATTAATTAGTATAAGCTTTTTTTTTTTTTTTATCATCAATCGAATAAGAATATGGAGCTAAATTAATTATGTATGATATATTATATCACATGCATAAAACAATTCAATTTCATATTATAAACATATGATATAATGACATTTTTTTAGATATATATAATAATACTATTAACTATGTATACGAGTATACGACCATCAATATATTTTCTTATAATATTTTTTTAATAAGTTCTAATATTATATATAGTTCCATGACCAAAAAAATACGAAACAAATTTGTTATAGTTTCATTAAAAAGTGTGAAACTATTATGTTTCAAGGCAAAATATATAATTTTAGTTTTTGTTTTTTTTAGAATATATATAGATATATAGGTATTTATTATATCTTAGACCAAATTTTAATAAAATATAAATTATTTTCCCAAAATGTAATACATTACTTATCGTTTATCTTTGAGCGTTAAAAGTTAAAACAGCAAGTCTTTATTTTTGTTCGGTTTTGGTTTATATAATCAGAAGTAAAATATCATTAACTAAGATTCACAAATAAATAACGTGCATGGGCCAACCAAACATAATATATGCTTAATTATAAAGTTTATAATATAATGGCGGGTCCCATTTCCCTAATTTATATGTTTTCAAACATGAAAGCATTATCTCAAGAATATACCATCCACAAATTTTCGTTTTATATGATATCTAACGTGTGACTCACATGCTACGTAAAAGCCATATATCTAATCTAACTACAACTAGTGCCCACAAATTCCATAGTTTAATTTATAAATTTCTTATTTTGAAAAAATAGAGTAGTAATATTTTATGTTAGCCACATGACAAACAAAAAAACATTATGAAATGACACAAAACAACCTAACTTTTTTAAAAAATTATAACCAACTAATCATAGTTTGATTTGAAGAGAAATCGTTTTATTGGTTTAGGTCAGAGATCGACTAACCTTGAATACGTAGCTACAAAATCATTTTTTTATCGCTCGAAGATAAAGTCAATATTAAAAATCTCGATCTTCAACTCTTCCTCATATGGATGAGCATTTAAACTAAATCGAATAAACCGAACCAAAACGAATTTAGTTCGGTTCATTTTATTCGGCATATTTTTTTATAATAGTTCGGTTCGGTTCAGCATCAATTTTTTACTAAATTAACCAAACCGAATAGAGCCGATCCGATTGAACTTGCTAAAATTAACTAAAAAAACGTTAAAAACCCCTAAAACTTAACCAAAATTAAAATTTTCGAACAAAAAAATCAAACTTCAAAAACGAAAAACCAAACTGAACATACCGAATGGCGACCCGAACCGAACCAAACTTTTTGTTCAATTCAATCATAAAAACCGAATAAACTAAATGTCCACCCCGACTTCTAATTTACAAGCATTATTAAAAAACATTGCCCTCTTGATAATTTTTAAATTTCCAAGTTTATATAGTTAAAGCTGAAGTGCCACGTGGGAGTTGGAGAATCGTTCAAGAGACTGAGATTATTGTTTTACGGTGGGGCCCGGGTTTTGGGACATCGTACGGTTATTATTAACCAATATTAATTAATAAATTAAATAAAATTAATTAAAGCTTAATCCGTTTTTATCGCGTTCTATAAATAAAGCAGTGGCTAGCAATTGAAGATCACGCGCCTTCACTGATTTCTTACCCTCCTCATTTTGCTCTGTTCTTGAGACGATTCGAAGGTACGACTTTCCTTTCTCTGAGTTTCAGATCTCGATTTTTGATGCGTTTTCGACGTTTGATTCTCTGGATTTTGCATATATCAGATGAGTTATCGTGAAATGAACAAATTCTAGTCAGTTTGTTGAAATCGTCACTGTTTAGCTGAAATCCAAAAGATTATTCGCTTAGGTTTAAAGTTGATTTGATGAATTACGATCTGTGGAAGTGTTTTTTTGTTGATTTATCACTGTTTGTGATGACTTCGATTATCGATTTTCAGAGATTCTAACATTTTGTGAGTTGCTATTGTTATTAGATGAGTGAAGAAGTGAAAGAAGATCAATCTGAGAAGCTTCAACGAACAGCTCCACGTTTAAACGAGAGGATTCTTTCATCTTTATCTAGGAGATCTGTTGCTGCTCATCCATGGCATGATCTTGAAATCGGTATGCTAAAATCACTAGTTTTAAAGCAAAACTATTCAAAAGATTTATAGTTTTTAGAGTCTTTTAACTAAATTATTCTTTGTGTGTAGGACCTGGAGCTCCAGCGATTTTCAATGCGGTAAGTTCTTATGTTTTGATGATTACAAAAGGAGAAATTGAAATCATTTGGTTTCTGAATGAAATTCAGGTTATTGAAATCTCTAAGGGAAGTAAGGTGAAATATGAACTTGATAAGAAAACAGGACTCATCAAGGTAAAAAGATCAAAACTCTCCTTAGATAGATCATGATGATGATGATGATGATATTGTGGAGAAATCAATCTCAAAACTTTTGATTGATTTTGTTAGGTTGATAGGATTCTGTATTCATCGGTTGTTTATCCTCATAACTATGGTTTTATCCCTCGTACTTTATGTGAAGACAATGATCCTTTGGATGTTCTAGTTATCATGCAGGTTTGAATCTAATCTAATCTTCACCATTAAAAACAAAAACAAACTTGTTTGATTGAAATGAAATTGTTCTGTAACAGGAGCCTGTGCTTCCAGGTTGTTTTCTACGTGCTAGAGCTATTGGACTAATGCCAATGATTGATCAGGTAATATCACAAGCTTTTTGAATCCTCAGAGCTTAATAAGCATTGTAAGCTGATTCTGTGGGTTTTGTATCTTATGTTAAAGGGTGAAAAAGATGATAAGATCATTGCGGTTTGTGCTGATGATCCTGAGTATAAACATTACACTGACATCAAAGAACTTCCACCTCATCGTCTCTCTGAAATCCGAAGATTCTTTGAAGATTGTATCCTTACTTGAATCTTTAAGCTCTGAAACAAATTACTGCTTTTTGTTTCATCTTTAACCCGAAATTTTAACAGATAAGAAGAATGAGAACAAAGAAGTTGCAGTAAATGATTTTCTACCAAATGGTCCTGCTGTTGAAGCTATTCAATACTCCATGTAAAAACATTCTCTTCTTTCAATTTAATTTAACAATCTTTTTTATATAACAATTATTGATTTTGAAATCATTACAGGGACCTTTACGCTGAGTACATTCTTCACACCTTGAGAAGATAAGAAGAAAAAAAGGTATATCCATTGGACATTCCTGTCAATTTTCTCTTATGCAATTTCAGATTTATAGCAAAGAGAAGAATGTATTTGGATTATGAATAAGCATATGTTCATGAAAACTGGATTGGTATGTCTTATTGGGAACCTTTTTATCAAATCCTATTGTGAATAACCGGTTAGGTTGGTTTGATCAAGTCCTAGCAAACCAACATTGTTCTACTTAGCTTAAAGGTTTGTCCTTTAAAGCCACCAACGATCTTATAACTCCTGGTGAAATACTATCATCAAAAGCACCAAGTTCTGATATAAACAAAGCCTTCTCTTTCACTAAGCTCTGTAATTTCTTCGATTCGGTTGAGTCGTGTGATCCACATGTTGAACAAATTTCTTGAACCAAAGGTTTTATTGAGTTGCTTCATCATAGACTCAAAAGGAGAAAAAACACCTAGACTTTGTTGTTCTAGCTTTCTTCTAAAGTGTTGTAAGAATCTCTCGATTCAAGGTCCTCTCCTTGTCAATCTATTACAAACTCTTAAGACCAGACAGAGAATATCGAACAAGAAAGCTACTAAAATAGATTCCAAAACTACCTGATTTCTTCAACAAGAAAATATGTTTAAATTTGTTAATTATCACTATTATATTGGTTTGACCATGTTTTGTCAATAACGTCAAAATCACTAAAATATATGAGTTAGTGAGCTATAGCCCACGATTTTTTGTCAATTTGATTTAATTTTTAATAAGTTTTAGTATGCATCCTTAGGATCTTTTAAACAACAAAACTGAGTTGACATTTGTTAATTATCACTATTGCATTAGTTTTACCTTGATTTGGCAATAACTTCAAAATCATTAAAATATTTGAATTAATGAGCTATAGCCCACGATTTTTTGTCAATATGACATAATTTTAAATAAGTTTTTGTATGTTTCCTTAGTGTCTTTTAAACAACAAAACAATATTGAAAGTTGTTAATTGTCACTATTACATTATTTTGACAATATTTTGCCAATAGCGTCAAAATTAGTAAAATTAATGAATTAGTAAGCTAGAACCCACGATTTGCTGTCAACTAGACAAAATTTGGAATTAAATTTTTGTGTGCTTCTTAGAGTTTATTCAACAACAAAAATATGTTGAAACATGTTAATTATCACTATTAGATTGGTTTGACCATGTTTTGACAATAACGTCAAAATCACTTAAATATATGAGTTAGTGAGTTATAGCCCACAATTTTTTGTCAATTTGACATAATTTTAAATAAGTTTTAGTATGCTTCCTTAGGATCTTCTAAACAACAAATCGGAGTTGAAACTTGTTAATTATCACTATTGCATTAGTTTTACCTTGATTTGGCAATAACTTCAAAATCATTAAAATATTTGAATTAATGAGCTATAGCCCACGATTTTTTGTCAATATGACATAATTTTAAATAAGTTTTTGTATGTTTCCTTAGTGTCTTTTAAACAACAAAACAATATTGAAAGTTGTTAATTGTCACTATTACATTATTTTGACAATATTTTGCCAATAGCGTCAAAATTAGTAAAATTAATGAATTAGTAAGCTAGAACCCACGATTTGCTGTCAACTAGACAAAATTTGGAATTAAATTTTTGTGTGCTTCTTAGAGTTTATTCAACAACAAAAATATGTTGAAACATGTTAATTATCACTATTAGATTGGTTTGACCATGTTTTGACAATAACGTCAAAATCACTTAAATATATGAGTTAGTGAGTTATAGCCCACAATTTTTTGTCAATATGACATAATTTTAAATAAGTTTTTGTATGCTTCCTTAGAGTATTTTAAACAACAAAACAGTGTTGAAAGTTATTAATTATCACTATTACATTTGTTTGAAAATATTTTGCCAATAGCGTCAAAATTAGTAAAATTAATGAATTAGTAAGCTATATCCCACGATTTGTTGTCAATTTGAAAAATTTTTAAATAAGTTTTTTATGCTTCTTAGAGTTTCTTCAACAACAAAAATGTGTTTAGACTTATTAATTATCACTATTAGATTGGTTTGACCATGTTTTTGCAATAACGTGAGAATCACTAAAATATATGAGTTAGTGAGCTATAGCCCATGATTTTTTGTCATTGTAAAAAAAATTAAATAAGTTTTAGTATGCTTCCTTAGGATCTTTTAAACAACAAATCTGAGTTGAATCTTGTTAATTATCACTATTGCGTTAGTTTAACTCTAATTTTGCAATAACTTCAAAATCATTAAAATATTTGAATTAATGAGCTATAGCCCATGATTTATTGTCAATATGACATAATTTTAAATAAGTTTTAGTATACTTCTTTAGAGTCTTTTAAACAACAGAGTAAGGTTGAAAGTTGTTAATTATCACTATTACATTAGTTTTACAATATTTTGCCAATAGCGTCAAAATTACTAAAATATATGAATTAGTAAGATATTACCCACAATTTTTTGTCAACTTGACAAAATTTTGAATTAAATTTTTGTGTGCTTCTTAGAGTTTCTTCAACAACAAAAATGTATTAGTAAGCTATATTCCACGATTTGTTGTCAACTTGATAAAATTTTAAATAAATTTTTGTATGATTCTTTAGAGTTTCTTTAACAATAAAAATGTGTTAGAGCTTATTAATTATCACTGCTTCATCAGTTTGACCATGTTTTCCTAATAACGTCAAAATCACTAAAAAAATATCAATTAGTGAGTTATAACCCACGATTTTGTGTCAAAATGACAAAAATTGAAATAAGGTTTAATATGCTTCCTTTAAGTCACTTTAACAATAAAAAAATGTTGGAGCTTGTTAATTATCAATGCTTCATCAGTTTGACAATGTTTTCGCAATATCGTCAAAGTCACTAAAAATAAATCAATTAGTGAGCTATAACCCACGAATTTTTGACAAAATGACAAAACTTGAAATAAGGTTTAGTATGCTTCCTTTAAGTCTCTTTAAAAATAAATATATGTTGGAGCTTGTTAATTATCAATGCTTCATTAGTTTGACCATGTTTCGCAATAACAACAAAATCACTAAAAAATATATCAATTAGTGAGCAATAACCCACGTTCTTTTTTTCAAAATAACAAAACATGAAATAAGGTTTAGTATGCTTCCATTAAGTCTCTTTAACAATAAAAATATGTTGGAGCTTGTTAATTATCACTCCTTCATTAGTTTGACAATGTTTTCGCAATAACGTCAAAATCACTAAAAATATATCAATTAGTGAGCTATAACCTACGACTTTTTGTCAAAATGACAAAACTTGAAATAAGGTTTAGTAAGCTTCCTTTAAGTCTTTTTAACAATAAAAATATGTTGGAGCTTGTTAATTATCACTACTACATTAGTTTGACCATGTTTTCGCAAAAAACGTCAAAATCACTAAAAATAAATCAATTAGTGAGCTATAACCCACAATTTTTTGTCAAAATGACAAAACTTGAAATAAGGTTTTGTATGCTTCCTTTAAGTCTCTTTAACAATAAAAATATGTTGGAGCTTGTTAATTATCACAACTTCATTACTTTGACCATGTTTTCGCAATAACGTCAAAATCACTAAAAGTATATCGATTAATGAGCTACAACACACAAATTTTTGTCAAAATGACAAAACTTGAAATAAGGTTTAGTATGCTTCCTTTAAGTCTCTTTAACAATAAAAATATGTTGGAGCTTGTTAATTATCACTGCTTCATTAGTTTGACCATGTTTTCGTAAGAACGTCAAAATCACTAAAAATATATCAATTAGTGAGCTATAACCCACGATTTTTTGTCAAAATGACAAAACTTGTAATCAGGTTTAGTATGCTTCATTAGTTTGACAATGTTTTCGCAATAACGTCAAAATCACTAAAAATATATCGATTATTGAGCTATAACCCAATAATTTTTGTCAAAATGACAAAACTTGAAATAAGGTTTACTATTCTTCCTTAAAGTCTCTTTAACTATAAGAATATGTTGGAGCTTGTTAGTTATCAATGCTTCATTAGTTTGATCACGTTTCGCAATAACAACAAAATCACTAAAAATATATCAATTAGTGAGGTATAACCCATGATTTTTTTTCATAGTGACAAAACTTGAAACATGGTTTAGTATGCTTCATTAGTTTGACCATGTTTTCGCAATAACGTCAAAATCACTAAACAAAATATCGACAATTGAGCTATAACCCAATAATTTTTGTCAAATTGACAAAACTTGAAATAAAGTTTACTATGCTTCCTTTAAGTCTCTTTATCAATAAAAATATGTTGGAGCTTGTTAATTATCACTGCTTTATTAGTTTGACCACGTTTCGCAATAATAATAAAATCACTATAAATATATCAATTAGTGAGCTATAACCCACAATTTTTTTTCATAATGACAAAACTCGAAATAAGGTTTAGTATGCTTCCCTTAAGTCTCTTTAACAATAAAAATATGTTGGAGCTTGTTAATTATCACTACTACATTAGTTTGACCATGTTTTTGCAATAACGTCAAAATCACTAAAAATATATCAATTAGTGAGCTATAACCCACGATTTTTTGTTAAAATAAAAAAACTTGAAATAAGGTTTAGTATGCTTCCATTAAGTCTCTTTAACAATAAAAAATGTTGGAGTTTGTTAATTATCACTGCTTCATCAGTTTGACCTGTTTTCGCAATAACGTCAAAAGAAATAAAAATATATCAATTAGTGAGCTATAACCCACGATTTTGTGTCAAAATGAAAAAAACTTGAAGTAAGGTTTAGTATGCTTCCTTTAAGTCTCTTTAACAATAAAAATATGTTGGAGCTTGTTAATTATCACTACTACATTAGTTTGACCATGTTTTTGCAATAACGTCAAAATCACTAAAAATATATCAATTAGTGAGCTATATAACCCACGATATTTTGTCATAATGAGAAAACTTGAAATAAGGTTTAGTATGCTTCCCTTAAGTCTATTTAACAATAAAAATGTTGAAGCTTTTTAATTATCGATACTACATTAGTTTGACCATGTTTTTGCAATAACGTCAAAATCACTAAAAATATATTAATTAGTGAGCTATAACCCACGATTTTTTGTCATAATGAGAAAACTTGAAATAAGGTTTAGTATGATTCCTTTAAGTCTCTTTAACAATAAAAAGTTTGGAGGTTATTAATTATCAATACTTCATCAGTTTGACCATGTTTTCGCAAGAACGTCAAAATCACTAAAAACATATCAATTGGTGAGCTATAACCCATGATTTTTTCTCATAATGAGAAAAATTCAAATAAGGTTTAGTATGCTTCCTTTAAGTCTCTTTAACAATAAAAAATGCTGGAGCTTTTTAATTATCACTACTTGATCAGTTTGACCATGTTTTCGCAATAATGTCAAAATCAATAAAAATATATCAATTAGTGATAACCCACGATTTTTTTGTCAAAATGACAAAACTTGAAAAAAGTTTAGTATGCTTCCTTTAAGTATCTTTAACAATAAAAAATGTTGGAGTTTGTTAATTATCACTGCTTCATCAGTTTGACCATGTTTTCGCAATAACGTCAAAATCAATAAAAATATATCAATTAGTGAGCTATAACACACGGTTTTGTATCAAAATGACAAAACTTGAAATAAGGTTTAGTATGCTTCCTTTAAGTCTCTTTAAAGATAAAAATATGTTGGAGCTTGTTAATTATCAATGCTTCATCAGTTTGACCATGTTTTCACAATAACAACAAAATCACTAAAAATATATCAATTAGTGAGCCATAACCCATGATTTTTTTTCACAATGACAAAACTTGAAATAAGGTTTAGTATGCTTCCCTTAAGTCTCTTTAACAATAAAAATATGTTGGAGCTTGTTAATTATCACTGCTTCATCAGTTTGACCATGTTTTCGCAATAACGTCAAAATCAATAAAAATATATCAATTAGTGAGCTATAACCCATGATTTTTTGTCAAAATAAGAAAACTTGAAATAAAGTTTAGTATGCTTCATTATAGTCTCGTTAACAATAAAAAATGTTGGAGTTTGTTCATTACTTCTTCATCAGTTTGACCATGTTTTCGCAATAACGTCAAAATCAATAAAAATATAACAATTAGTGAGCTATAACCCACGATTTTTTGTCAAAATGACAAAACTTGAAACAAGGTTTGATATGCTTCCTTTAAGTATCTTTAATGATAAAAATATGTTGGAGCTTGTTAATTATCACTACTTCATCAGTTTGACCACGTTTTCGCAAAAACGTCAAAATCACTAAAAATATATCAATTAGTGAGCTATAACCCACGATTTTTTCTCATAATGAGAAAACTTCAAATAAGGTTTAGTATGCTTCATTTAAGTCTCTTTAACAATAAAAAATTTTGGAGTTTGTTAATTATCACTACTTCATCAGTTTGACCATGTTTTCGCAATAACATCAAAATCAATAAAAATATATCAATTAGTGAGCTATAACCCACAATTTTTTGTCAAAATAAGAAAAATTGAAATAAGGTTTAGTATGCTTCATTATAGTCTCGTTAACAATAAAAAATGTTGGAGTTTGTTCATTACTGCTTCATCAGTTTGACCATGTTTTCGCAATAACGTCAAAATCAATAAAAATATAACAATTAGTGAGCTATAACCCACGATTTTTTGTCAAAATGACAAAAATTGAAACAAGGTTTAGTATGCTTCCTTTAAGTATCTTTAACAATTAAAAAATGTTGGAGTTTGTTAATTATCAATTCTTCATCAGTTTGAATATGTTTTTGCAATAACGTCAAAATCACTAAAAATATATCAATTAGTGAGCTATAACCCACGATCTTTTATCATGATGAGAAAACTTGAAATAAGGTTTAGTATGCTTCCTTTGAGTCTCTTTAACAATAAAAAAATGTTAGATTTTTATTCATTATCACTGCTTCATCAGTTTGACCATGTTTTCGCAATAACGTCAAAATGAATANATCATGATGAGAAAACTTGAAATAAGGTTTAGTATGCTTCCTTTGAGTCTCTTTAACAATAAAAAAATGTTAGATTTTTATTCATTATCACTGCTTCATCAGTTTGACCATGTTTTCGCAATAACGTCAAAATGAATAAAAATATATCAATTAGTGAGCTATAACCCACGAGTTTTTGTCAAAATGACAAAAATTGAAATAAGGTTTAGTATGCTTACTTTAAGTCACTTTAACAATAAAAAATGTTGGAGTTTGTTAATTATCACTGCTTCATCAGTTTGACCATGTTTTCGCAATAACGTCAAAATCAATAAAATATATCGATTAGTGAGCTATAACCCACGATTTTGTATCAAAATGACAAAACTTGAAATAAGGTTTAGTTTGCTTCCTTTAAGTCTCTTTAACGATAAAAATATGTTGGAGCTTGTTAATTATCACTGCTTCATTAGTTTGACCACGTTTCGCAATAACAACAAAATCACTAAAAATATAACAATTAGTGAGCTATAACCCACGATTTTTTGTCATAATGACAAAAGTTGAAAGAAGGTTTAGTATGCTTCCCTTAAGTCTATTTAACAATAAAAATATGTTGGAGCTTGTTAATTATCACTATTACATTAGTTTGACCATGTTTTTGCAATAACGTCAAAATCACTAAAAATATATCAATTAGTGAGCTATAACCCACGAGTTTTTGTCAAAATGACAAAAATTGAAATAAGGTTTAGTATGCTTACTTTAAGTCACTTTAACAATAAAAAATGTTGGAGTTTGTTAATTATCACTGCTTCATCAGTTTGACCATGTTTTCGCAATAACGTCAAAATCAATAAAATATATCGATTAGTGAGCTATAACCCACGATTTTGTATCAAAATGACAAAACTTGAAATAAGGTTTAGTATGCTTCCTTTAAGTCTCTTTAACGATAAAAATATGTTGGAGTTTGTTAATTATCGCTGCTTCATTAGTTTGACCACGTTTCGCAATAACAATAAAATCACTAAAAATATATCAATTAGTGAGCTATAACACAAGATTTTTTGTCATAATGACAAAACTTGAAATAAAGTTTAGTATGATTCCCTTAAGGCCCTTTAACAATAAAAATATGTTGGAGCTTGTTAATTATCACTACTACATTAGTTTGACCATATTTTTGCAATAACGTCAAAATCACTAAAAATATATCAATTAGTGAGCTATATAACATCAGTTTAACCATGTTTTCGCAATAACGTCAAAATCGTTAAAAATATATCAATTAGTGAGCTATAACCCACGATTTTTTCTCATAATGAGAAAACTTGAAATAAGGTTTAGTATGCTTCCTTTATGTCTCTTTAACAATAAAAAAATGTTGGAGTTTATTCATTCACTGCTTCATCAGTTTGACCATGTTTTCACAATAACGTGAAAATCAATAAAAANACTTGAAATAAGGTTTATTATAATTCCTTTAAGTCTCTTTAAACATCAAAATATGTTGGGGCATGTTAATTATCACTACTTCATTAGTTTTACCATGTTTTCGCNTTATCACTGCTTCATTAGTTTAACCATGTTTTCGCAATAACGTCAAAATCACTAAAAGTATATCGAGTAATGACCTATAACCCACGAATTTTTATCTTAATGACAAAACTTAAAATAATGTTTTGTATGCTTCCTTTAATTCTCTCTAACAATAAAAATACGTTCGAGCTTTTTAATTATCATTGCTTCCATAGTTTGACCATGTTTTCGCAATAACGTCAACATCACTAAATATATCAATTAGTGAGCTATAACCCACGATTTTTTTTCAAAATGACAAAACTTCAATAGTTTGACTATGTACTCGCAATAACGTCAAAATGCCTAAAAAAAAAAAAATATATATATATATATATATATATTACTGAGCTATAACCCACGATTTTTTTTTCAAAATGACAAAACTTGAAATAAGGTTTAGTATGCTTCCTATAAGTCTCATTAACAATAAAAATATGTTGGAGCTTGTTAATTATCATTGCTTCATTAGTTTGACCATGATTTCGCAATAACGTCAAAATCACTAAAAATATATCAATTAGGGGGCTATAACCCATGATTTTTTGTCAAAATGACAAAACTTGAAATAAGGTTTGGAATGCTTCCTTTAACTCTCTTTAACAATAAAAATATGTTGGAGCTTGTTAATTATCATTGCTTCGTTAGTTTGACCATATTTTCGCAAATAACGTCAAAATCACTAAAAATATATCAATTAGTGAGCTATAACCCACGATTTTAGGTCAAAATGACAAAACTTGAAATATGGTTTAGTATGCTTCGTTTAAGTCTCTTTAACAACAAAAATATGTTGGATCTTGTTAATTATCACTGCTTCAATAGTCTGACGATGTTTTCGCAATAACGTCAAAATCCCTAAAAATATATCAACTAGTGAGCTATAACCCACGATTTTTTTTCAAAATGACAAAACTTGAAATAAGATTTAGTATGCTTCCTTTAAGTCTCTTTAACAAAAAAATATGTTGGAGCTTAATAATTATCATTGCTTCATTAGTTTGACCAAGTTTTCGCAATAACGTCAAAATCACTAAAAATATATCAATTAGTGAGCTATAATTCAAGATTTTTTGTCAAAATGACAAAATTTGAAATAAGGTTTTATATGCTTCCTTTAAGTCNTTCAAGATTTTTTGTCAAAATGACAAAATTTGAAATAAGGTTTTATATGCTTCCTTTAAGTCTCTTTAACAATAAAAATAGGTTGGAGCTTGTTAATTATCA
>OVBE01003724.1:0-26000 GCA_900406425.1 Iberis pinnata
TCTCTGATAGAGTTGGTGAAATGCTCGTTCCAGGTGGAAATGCTCAAGTGATCGATGTGATGCGGGCTCGACGTGTTAGCTCGTTCAGGTCACGGTATGGCTTGCTGAAGACACAAAGTTGGCTCGATGTAATGTTTGTTGCGGCTTGATGTAAAGAAGTTGTTGGCTCGATGACGTGAAGATGAGGTTGGCTCGATGAGATGAGTTGTTGGCTCGACCAAAAGGAGTGTTGCGGCTCGATGAGATGAAGATGATGGCTCGATGTAAAGGGAATGATGCGGCTCGATCAAAATATGTAAAGTGGCTCGAGGTGGTGGGGAAGTTTGGCTTGACGTGAAGATGAGGTTGCGGCTCGACGAGAAAGGGGAAGTGTGGCTCGACGAGAATGTGTTGTTGGCTCGAGGTGGATTTGTCCGCGACTCGATGAGAAGGAAATGTTGGCTCGACGAGAAAGTGGAATTTGGCTCGACGAAGGAAGTGTTGTAGCTCGATGTGAACATGTCTTCTGGCTCGATGTGTAAGTTGCATTGGCTCGATGAGAAGGTTTCTTTGGCTCAACGTGAACATGTCCTCCGGCTTGACGAGACGGCTTGATGTCATATATGCGGCTCGATCAAATGAGTTAAGTGGCTCGACCACAAATTTTTCCGGCTTGATGAGAACTCAACTTCTTATTTGCCTTAATGTTCTGGAAACTCCTGAAAGCCCTGAAAAATCTCCAAAATGCATATGTATGCAAGTACTAATGCAGAATTTCCTGAGGATGCAAACTTACTGGTAAAGTCTTATAAATGCAACATGTTCACATCTAAATGATCTTAAAATAACAGTAAATGGCTTCTAAAAACTACTAAAATGCAGAAACATCACTAGGTCTCTGTTTCTAGCTTATATTGGTGGTTGCAATTTCGATTACTGTAGTCTGCTCTTCGTCTTCATTTGATCCGTTTGTGGGCGTCGCAAAGGTCTTCCTACTCGGTATTGATTGGGCTTCATTTTAGCTTTTGTTGGCTGGCGGTCGTGTCTTTCTCTCGATCGGTTCTGCAGTTCATTTCATCTTCAGACTCTTAGGTGTTCTTCCAAGTGTATGTGGTTCCCTTTCCGCTCGGTTTTCCATGTTTGTTGTTCTGGTGGGTGTCCATTGGTTTAGGTATCCATCTTGTTTGTTGTTGGTTTTGAGTTTCTTTGTTGGTCTTCATTTCTCGGGTTCTGTTTCGTGGTCGGCCTTCTCTCTAGGTTTTTTTGTTTTGTTATTTCGTTCAAGGGCGTCATCTTTCTTCGTCGCTCTTCATGGTTTCTTCTACGAGTCTGTTGTTGTGTTCGAATGACTGGAACAGTTAGCCTATGGTATTTACCTGGAATATTTGGCCAGCTCTGCCCTTTCTTCAGTTTCTTTGCGGTTCTCTGTGCCACTGTTTGGCGTTGGTCTCTCATCTACCTTTTAATGGTTCCTTTTCTAGGTCTCGGATATGTCTTACATCATCTCGGATCATGAAGTTGCTCGAGTCAAGTTAAGTTCCTTCTCGCCTTGGTAGTTGGGTCTTCCAAAATTTCATCCTCAGACATGCTTGGAAGTTGGGTGCCCTGTCCGTTGCACAATCTCTTTCATCCAGGTACAACTACAGTGTCACATATCTTCGTCTCTTTGCCACTACATTTCAGCGCTTGGTCAGGTATTATTTGTTTAGTTCGATTCTGATTTCTATCTTCGGTTACGCCTCTGTGGAAAGTCTCGCCAGCTTCCTATTTTATATTTCCAATCTTTTGTTTGCATTTCATATTTTGGCGCTTGTATGATTGTAACAGTTGGAAAAAATAAAGATATTATAGTTAATCTCAATTAAAAATTTCCAAACACTAAAAAAATTACGAGACATGACTTAGCGTCGAGAAATAAAGAATCATAGTGACAGTTTCTACCTCAAAAGGAGAGATCTATAAATAAAGAACCTCTCTTCTTTCTTGAGTGGTGTCCAGAAAAGAGTGACCTAAAAACCTGAATAAATTCTCTCACTAAACTAATATCTAAAGACAAAATTAGGAAGGCGATACTCTTGATTAACCCAAACAATACTACTAGACTATATGGTTGGACAACATTCTTTAATCAGATATATTGGGAAAAAATAAGGGATCAGATAACATAAGAGGTATGTCAGTTTTTTAATCTAACAAGATGAATAAGGATTTTTTTTTTTATAGTACTAAACAAGCGCGTGAATGAAACTTAGGAGCTCTATAATGGGGGAAGACTGGCCATTGCTTATTACGTTGTTGAGAGATTCACATATGTGACTTGTCATTAGATTGTATCACTCACCACCAAACTACGCTCTAAACCAATGACTAACACTGATCTTGTCCAAGTATTTTGCACATTTACTGTTTGGTAGCATAACCTTTTCATAAACAAAATTAAAAACACGTATTTTCAAACGCATGTTGTTTTCTTCATCATATGCGCTAGTCTCTTACTATGAAATTTTGATGTGACGTTATGTTGCAAATAAACAAGGCACACAACATGGTGTGGACGTGGGAACACCCATAATTTTTTTTTTTTGTAGATTGGTGGAGTCAAGTACGAAATTATACTTAGACTAGGGTTGTCAACCTTGCTGAAACTGAGAAATCTGGTTTCTCAGATTATTAGTCCTCGTAGATGTGTAGAACTAACTCAAGAACTTGGATTTACAATCATCCCAAGTTTCTAAGGAGTTAGGTGGTAAAGATTTTAGCCACCTTAGAGCTCTGTCCGCTAGTGAGTGATTAAATAGCTTGCAATGCATAAAGTCTCTAGAGACTCCATCAAGCTGAATAGTGCTACATATATCCTCAAAGCTGTCTAGGTGATCCATGGAATGTTCAGTAGGAAGACCACGGAATTAAGTCTGGCGTATGAGCTGAATGATTTGGAACGGAACATTATAATCTTGTCTCTGAGGTTGACGAGGATGAAGATTATTCCTATTAGTAAGGAAAGATTCAGGGTTGTTGAAGTTTCCAACTAGAACCCTGTCTTATTGATGTGGGTGATTGAAAACCTGTTCTAGTGGATCATTCAGTAAAATGACTTCAGGTTCCATCTGATTATCATTACCACCTCTTTGAACTCCCTGTGGCACTTTATTACCTAAGTCTCCTCCTCCTATCGGGTTGACAATTGCATTGTTTATCTCAGGAGGGGGAGGTGTGTTATTGTTTAACCATGTTTCTTCAACCGAGATCTCATGAACTAGAGGGGGGTCGTTCGGATCTTCGAGAAAGAATGGATTAGGAATAAGATTACCCCCATCATTTTGGAGGATTGGGCGTTCCTTCTCGCCTTCCGAATCTAGCGTTCTAGATTAAGAAATCCTTGTTACCAGGGCTGAGTAATTCCTTTGACTTGTTATCGTTGGATCATCAACCTATAAAAAGGTAAATCAAGAATAAAGAAAAGCGATTAGTACTGTAAAAAGAAAAATTCCTAGACTAAACTCTAAAGAAAAATTAAGAGGCACTATTGGTCCCCGACCACGATGCCAAAAACTTGATAGACTCAGGTTTTAGCCCAAATATATTCACTGCAAGTGCACAACAAACACAGTAGTATATGAATGATCGAATCCACAAAGACCAAGAAAGCACGACTCTCGGTTTTATATCGAATTAAGCTAAGAACATATTAAAATAACGATTGTAATCGAGAAAAAAATAACGATAAAGTAAAAATGGTTGTAAAACGATTAACGAAAACACTAGGCAATAGAGAATTCTGCAGGTATTCAGGTTAACGGTCAAGGTTAACATGCAGGATTGATTACTGAAAATAATTCCCAACTCGAAAGACAACAATAGACTAATCTTCTCCCAAAGTATTAGATCCATATTCTCGAATTACTAAAAACAAACTCCCGCCGTATTTAGATAATTCTATCATGCATTTCAATTCAGATTTGATATGTTCATAAGACCCTAAGACAATACTCCCGCAAGCAAAAGCACTTATTCATCTAGATTAGATCAGACTTCTAAACCAAATCCCTTTGAGTTTATAATTCTATGATCAATGAACTAGTTAGCTACTCTAATTCATCCACTAAGAATAAATCTAGACTGAGAACCTAACAAATTTCAATCCATTCAATTAAACCCTAACAATTAACCTGGTTTCCCTAGGAAAACCCTAAAACCCAACAAAAAGACTACTCAGACATGATTGCAAGAACAGAAATCATAGATTGAGTAAACATTGTAGAATTCTAAAGCCAAATTGTATATAAAGAAATCAGAGTTCAGAAATCCTCTCAAATACAGATGTGGATCTCTTCTCTCTGAAAAACTCTATAATCTTCAGCGATAAAACTCTCTTAAAACTTATTAAAAACTTCTCCTAATAAAATAAGCCAAAAGGGCTTTCATAGTTTGAGAATAAAAGAAAATAAAATTTAAATAGTTAAAAACTAATGATAGATCTTGAGGTCAAATGTATCATTTAGCTTGATTTTCTTTCAGTTCGACATGAGGGATCGATCGATCCATAAGTGAATCGATCGATCTAGGCTTCAAAAGGATCGATCGATCCAATGATGGATCGATCGATCCAAATTTATGTAATTCTCCAGGTGCTTTGGATCGATCGATCTCTTCTTGTACCAAGTCTGGATCGATCATTCTTCATTCCAAGTGATCCTTCCATGTCCATTTAGTCCATTTGCACTTGAATTCATCCAAAAATCATCATTTTTGCTCTAGAATGTCCCAAACACCGAATTTCCTGAAAACATGCTAAAAACACAAGGAAAACACTTGGATAACACTAAATAGTAGGTATAAATACCCACTAAAAGGTGTTAAAATCGAGTGATATCACTGGTCTCCGGTGGCTCACGCAACGCCGGGTCTGGCCCTTCCCTTTCTCTTCTTCGCTTACTGTTTTAGAGTTTTTTGTATCCTAGAGTGTCGGTGCTTCTGCGTCTTGGTACGGTAGAATGAGAAGCTAAAGACGCTGGTTCTTAGTGGTAGTCAGATCCTTCATCCTTCTTCCTCTCTGTCGTCGGTTTTGCTTCTTTTCACTTCAGTCAGGCTCTCGTTCGCCAGCCCAGTCCTTATCCTCCTCAAATCACTACCGTGATTCGATGTTAGAAGCAAGTCGGCAGCGCTTGTTGGTTCATTCCTCTTGTGTGGCGTCATCTTCTGGAGTGTCTTTATAGCCAGCTCTAGGTCTCTTGGGCGGAATTTCAAGGCTTCGGTGGATGAGGCAGCTTGTGCTGTTCTTTTTCGCTAGTGGACAGCGGTTTTGAGCAGGTATTCGTCTTCTTATTCGTTGATGGCGGCGGGTTATCCACTCCGGTTCCTAGGTCTCAGTTTCTAGTTTATAATGGTGGTTGCAATTTTGATTCCTGTAGTCTGCTCTTCGTCTTCGTTTGATCCGTTTCTGGGCGTTGCAAAGGTCTTCCTACTTGGTCTTTACTGGGCTTCGTTTTAGCTTTCGTTGGCTGGCGGTCGTGTGGTTTTCTCAATCGGTTCTGCAGTTTAGGTCAGCTTCAGACTCTTAGGGGTTCTTCCAAGTATATGTGGTTCCCTTTCCGCTCGGTCTTCCATGTTTGTTGTTCTGGTGGGTGTCCAATGGTTTAGGTATCCATCTTGTTTGTTGTTGGTCTTCGTGTCTCGGGTTCCGTTTCGTGGTCAGCCTTCTCTCTACGTTTTTTTGTTTTGTTGTTTTGTTGCTTTGTTTTGTTTTGTTGTTTTGTTCAAGGGCGTCATCTTTCTTCGTCGCTCTTCACGATTTCTTCTACGAGTTTGTTGTTGTGTTTGAATGACTGGAACAGATAGACTATGGTATTTACCAGGAATTTTTGGCCAGCTCTGCCCTTTCCTCAGTTTACTTCGCGTTCTATGTGCCAATGTTTGGTGTTGGTCTCTCATCTACCTTTTAACGGTTCCTTTTTTGGGTCTCAGATCTGTCTTACAGCGTCTCGGATCATGAAGTTGCTCGTGTCAGGGTAAGTTCCTTCTCGCCTCGGTAGTTGGCTCTTCCAAAATTTCATCCTCAAACATGCCTAGAAGTTGGGTGCCCCGTCCGTTGCAAAATCTCTTTCATCCAGGTACAGCTATAGTGTCATGCATCTTCGTCTCTTTGCCACTACGTTTCAACGCTTGGTCAGGTATTATTTCTTCAGTTCGATTATGCTTTCGATCTTTGGTTACGCCTATGTGAAAAGTCTCGCCAGCTTCGTGTTTTATATTTCCAATCTTTTTTTGCATTTCATGTTTTGGCGCTTGTATGTTTGTAACAGTTGGAAAAAATAAAGATATTATAGTTAATTTCAATTAAAAAAAATTCTAAATACTAAAAAATTAAGAGACATGACTTAATATCGATAAATAAAGAATCATATGGACAGTTCCTACCTCAAAAAGAGAGATCTATAAATAAAGAACCTCTCTTCTTTCTTGAGTGGTTTCCAGAAAAGAGTGACCAAAAACCTGAATAAATGCTCTTATTAAACCAATATCTAAAGACGAAATTAGGAAGGCAATACTCACGATTAACCCAAACAATACTACTAGACTATATGGGTGGACAACATTCTTTAATTAGAGATATTGGGACAAAATAAGGGATCAAATAACATAAGAAGTAGGTCAGTTTTTTTAATCTAACAAGATGAATAAGGATTATTTTTTTATAGTGTTAAACAAGCGTGTGAATGAAACCTAGGAGCTCTATAATGGGGGAGGACTGGCCATTGCTTATTATGTTGTTGAGCGATTCACATTTGTGACTCGTCATTAGATTGTATCACTCACTACCAAACTACGCTCTAGACCAATAACTAACACTGATCTTGTCCAAGTATTTTGCACATTTACTGTTTGGTAGCATAACCTTTTCATAAACAAAAATTAAACACACATATTTTCAGACGTATGTTTTTTTATTCATCATCTGCGCTAGTCTCTTACTATGAAATTTTGATGTGACGTTACGTTGCAAATAAACAAGGCACGCAACATTGTGTGAACGTGGGAACACCCATAAAAAAATTTGTAGATTGATGGAGTCAAGTACGAAATTATACTTAGACTAGGGCTGTCACCAATAATGCGCTCAATCATCTCCAAACCAAGTCCAAGACTTACTGTTCTAACTATTAACAACTACAAAGCTAGTGGTAAAGCTTGAAAATTTGCTGCTTGGCCAAAAGTTGTTAGCATAACACTTTTATAGAAGCCTCCTAGTTGTGTATCATCCAAAACTATTAGATATCTTAGCCAGCGATAGATGCACCCAATGATAAGAAGAAATATACAAACTGTTCAGACCCATCATATTCTATATCGCTTTTTATCTCGGTTATAGTCCCTAGATTTTCTACCTTTACAACGTACATGTAATCTGTCAGCTTAGAAAACTCGTACTCGTACACCCCACTAACCAATTCAATCGCTTCCTCTTTGTCTACTTCATAAAGGATGCAGAGACCTTTAGATCCTCAAGCACAAGGTGTTGTGAACCCGCCGACCTTAGACCATTCAGTGGCTTCCCAAACTTTGACTTGTACACAATATCTAAAACGCGAGATGTTTCATGTTATTTACGGTTTCTGTAGGATAATTATGTTCCATTATCCCATAGATCATGCTCTCTTGCCTCTCGTGCACAGAGACTCTCCACTTGCAATTCTCATATACACAACTGACAAAAAAATAATTTGGATTCGTAGTCCTTTGCTTAAAATGAAACATGTTCTTAATGGAAAATATCGCCAAAGCTATTTGACAATCAAATTTGGAGTTAAACATCTTCCCAACTATTATGTCGTCTTCACCTTTTTCTAAATCCAAATTTGGTATATGTGGTGTCGTCATAGAGTGGGAGAATGTCGAAGGCATCGACATCCACCTCTCCAATTGGTATTTTCTTTTGTTCCATGTTTTGTGATTTATATGAAGTACTTATGTCAATGGAGCCGGAGTCGTTGGAGTGACCACTGGTATATCGATAAAAAGAAAATTTTGTTGATCATCAGGTATGGCCAAAATTTCCAACTCATTTGAACCATTATATTTGTTTTCTAGAAAAGGTGCCCAAAAATTTGTATCAACCCATGGGATGCTCCTTCCTCTAAGAATTGTTCCCCGTCGACCCCGTCACATTTTGTTAACTTTGCATGAACAAGCTGGGTTTCATCGTCCACCAATGCGGCAACACCTTCTTCGGGCTTTATGTTTGTTATCTGTAATGTAGCAATATTTTCCTCACCCTTGAATTGAACGCGGCTATGATTCGAACCAGTCGTTTGGGTGGTATACATTCAATGATGTTGCTTCCCTCCTTAACAGTAAACTTGATATGAAAATTCATCTATTTCCTACTCTTAAGTATGATGTTTAAAACCAACAACGCACCATCGCTGGTGAAGAGCACAAACATTTTTCTCATGCCACTCAGCATGGATGCATTTTCAAAGGCCAGTAGCTCAAAGCGACTGTTATTTCCCCATTTCATGGTATCTTGAACTTGTGCTCACATTCGTGTACTTCACTTATTGTACTCATGTTTAATACAAACCAGCCTTGACAATCTTTCCTTGTCAATGACAAAGTCTCACTCACCATTGGAGCAACTACACCACTCGCCGAAAATAAACATACATTACTCTTCCATTTCAACTTGTGTACAATTTGAGTAAGTGCACACAAAAATATCAGTTAAGATCGTTAGTTAAGATCGTTACAGTTGATCGAATGATTCGGTTTTGTATGAGAAAAAACAAAAGACAATAAATGACATACCTCAAAACATACATGGTTAAAGGATGATTTGAAAGCTGAAAATTCCTTGTAAAGTTTCACAAAAAAAAAAATTACGCTTAATAGCTTACCCACACATTGCTTCTATTGAACAACTAAAATTGATTTGACATGTCGTTCATAACGCAACCTCTAAGATGAAATAAGAGCATTATTATTGGGAGTCCTTTAAGTAGTCCTTGGGCTTTTAATATCTAAAAATAAATAAAAAAAGGTTTTTTTGTTAAGGACGTTTCTTAATTAAGGTCGTCCAAACCTTGTCCTTCTTTGCGATCTGTTAAAAATTTTACTCCTTCCTCTGTAATCCTCAACTTCTCCGATTCTTCATCATCAGAATCACCTTTCTTCTTCTTCGTTTTCTTCTTCGCGATGCCGACGAATCCGATATCATCTCCAATCTCCAATCTCAGCAACGCTTCCCTAATCTCTTCTCCAATCTCTTCGATATCTTTCTTCTAATTCTTATAATGTTCTTCATATTGTTGGAGATCTTGTTGGATTATTGGATTCATTTGGTCTTGATCGAGTTTTCCTCGTTGGTCATGATTGGGGAGCGATGATTGCGTGGTGGATTTGTATGATTCGACCTGATCGAGTTAAGGCGTTGGTCAATACGAGTGTTGTGTTTACTCCGAGGAATCCTAATGTTAAACCTGTTGATTCGCTTAGAGCTTTGTTTGGCGACGATTACTATATCTGCAGGTTTCAGGTGAGGAGGCTTAATTTGAATGCAGTTTAGGATCTGTAACCAAATCAATGGAAGATAGTTTTGCTGATTCTCTTTTATTGTTGATTCACTGTTCTTGAATACATGCATAGTGAGTGTATTGGATTTAGAATATGTTACTTCATGGATCTTCTTGATTTGATATAGCTCATTGCTTGATTTGGTGTTTACTTGAGTGAAATCAGTATTGATCAAGCTAGTAGTGAACTAAACTTATGGTTTTGAATATGCTTATATTGCTCAGTGTACTGATGATTCAGAGTTTTGCTGATTCTCTCTTATTGTTGATTTACTGTTCTTGAATACATGCATAATGATTGTATTGGATTTAGAATTTGTTGCTTCATGGATCTTCTTGATTTATATAGCTTATTGCTTGATTTGGTGTTTACTTGAGTGAAATTAGTATTGATGAAGCTTGAAGGATTTTGAACTAATGAGAACAATGTGTATTGAACTAGACCTGTGGTTTTGAATTTTGCTTAAATTGCTCTGTATACTTACTGATGATTCAGAGTTTTCTTTTCGATAGGAGCCTGGAGAGATTGAAGAAGATTTTGCTCAAAATGATACAAAGAAGTTAATAAACCGATTTTTCACTTCGCGCAATCCAAAACCACCTTGCATTCCAAAGACAGTTGGTTTCAAAGGTTTACCTGATCCACCTTCTTTACCTACTTGGTTAACTGAAGAAGATGTCAGTTACTACGCCGAGAAGTTTAATCAAAAAGGCTTCACCGGTGGATTAAACTACTATCGCGCCATTAACCTGTAAGCAACCAATCATACATTATCCTCTAATGGTTTATATGAAGAAATAAGTTTGCTTGTAAGATGAGGAAGTTGATTCCAATGGATTCTCTCTGCTGATTTTATGAGTATGAAAAGAAAACATAATACTAATATTAAAAAAATTTCCTATTTACCTAAGAAACAACTAAAAGTCCCACTAATAATCCTAACTTCTAAACAAAGTCCTTAATATTGTCCTACACCACAAATACTAATATTAAAATCTAAGGACTTGGATTATTGTCCTACCAATAATCATGCTCTAAGGCCCACAAAATTATTTACTCGTTTAACTACTAGATTGCATCTCATGCAGACCGCTTTTGAGGGTATAACCGAGAAATAAAAAATATTTCTCCTCCTGAAAGTGCACCAATAACATAAAATATCTATAGTGTAATTACTTCGGTAAAAAGTGCACTAAAGTGTAAATTTCTCTTTGATCAATTTTCAAAGCTCTTACAAGAAAAGTTTATGAAAGAAAACCCGAGAATTGATTATGTGTCAATTGCACTTGGTCGAGAAGACAACGACAAGTTATTTTTATATGGACATGGCGCACCAAGGCGCAATGAGTGCTAGTTTTCGCTTTGCGTCTAGGCGCAAAAAGCAATCTCCTTTTGGTCACGAGACGCATGATAAATATTTATGGTATACATTATCTATTTCTAGAAAAAAAATTTATAGAAAAAAAGATGTTTAGTAGAATTTAAAGCAAATGGAGCCTCCTGACGTGTACTAAATATTTTTTAAAAATCATAACATGACATGTGCTGTTTAACATCATCATAATCTAAAATAAAAATAAGCTACTTAAATAAATCATCAAAACCACCACCATCACCATGATCATTAACATAATCATCCTCCAAGTCTATGTTGTCTTCATTTCCCCCAAAATATTCTTCGATCCAATTATCATCAATCATTGACATAGTTGCAAGAAAAGAATCACGACCACGAGATGCATATGACGTAGAGACATTAGCAACACCTCATTTTTCAGCTTTTGTAAAAGGTTTTGCTTTTGAAGCTTTAGTAGAATAGTTAGGTTCTTCAGCTTCATAAGCTCTGCTCACTACACTCCAAGCTAAATCATCACCATCAAACACAAGATTATCAGTGTCATCTTCAAAAAAAATTCCATCCCTCTCAAGTAACCATTCATTACTATTGTCATTCTCATCCAAGAGTATATGATCAACAGTGTATTTCCTTTTGTATTGGTGTTGCAGAACACAATTATATTTCACAAATACCATGTCATTCAATTAACTTTAGGCCAATCGATTTCTTTTCTAAGTATGAAGCTATTCAAAAATAAATATGATACTTTATATAGTAAATCAAATAAATTGTATCATGTAGTAAAAGTGAATAATTAATGGATTCAATTGCTTACATGTTGAAAGACACCTCAATTTCTTTCACAACCGGTAGCACTGTAAGTAAGACTAAGAACATTTATGACAAAGTTCTTCAAATGTGGAGTTTAAGATCCATAACAAGACCACCAGTCCGCTATTAATATATAAAATATTATTAGTTTTATATAAAATATTATTGAAATAGATCACAATGATGTCTAGTAATTTTGTCTTCTTTTGCCTAATTGCCATGGGAGTATCAGAATAAACTAGGTACATTTTTAAATGCATTCAACTCCAACATTATTTTATCTTGAATGAAAACATCTTGAACTAATCTTTCAATGCAATCATACAAACATGTCTCAACTTCTTCACAACCTACATCATTAGAAAGATCATATTGAAATTATGGATTTAGAAAATAGCTGGTTGAATGCAAAGATTTGTGAAGCTGGAAATATCATCTTTTATCAATCAACTTAAAGACTGAAGTGTATTGCTCTTCTATTGTGAAAGACTTCGAAATTGTGAACAAAAACAAGTTTCTTTAGCTATATCCATTGCTGCATAAATATACCCCATAGATGGTTTTTCTCTCCATCAACACTCCTAAGAATCTTAACAACACTCCTAAGAATCTTAACAAGCGGACCTCACAACTTAAGAGCATAAAGAATATTTCTCCAAAAGTTCTATTGGATAATACACGCTTTCACATTTTTTCCCTTCTACTTCTGTTAGCCACTTGGAATTGTCCCACTCTTCAGAAGCAACCATCTTCCACAATTTTTTCTCTTGCCTATGATATTGGGAAAGAGTGGTAAATGACGTAGCAACCCTTGTAATTGCTGGCATGTGCAGGTTTCTTTGATTTGTGAACCTTCACATCATGTTCACAAGAGAATGATGGATATAAATATAGTCATCCATTAAAATACAATTTTTCGTCGCATTCTTCACTTGTGGCATATTCTTAATATTTTCAAGTATTAAATCAAGACAATATGTTGTACATGGAGTCCAATAAAAATGTTCATTTTTTCCATAAGTAATTTTTCTAAGATTAATAATTAAAAAAAATTGTTTCGACTCTTTAGTTGGAATCATGGAAGAAGAAGAACAATTGGTACACATGATCATATTCCTTGTAGACGTATAAATGTATAATAAATATACTATATAATAAATCATCATAACATAAAGAATACGATAATAGATTAATATGATCCTAATCTAAATATCTAATTCATAGACATAAACATCTAATCTAACATAGCAATTTTTAACTTATTTTCAAGATTTCATATAGATAAATTATTGTTTAAAACACTAAAATGATTTTATTTACATACTGACTTTCACATAATTGAATGCATTGTCGGTTACTACTTGAACGACATTTTTTCTCCAACGTGTTCCACTATATCATCAAACTTTTGAAATAACAATGTTGCGTCTTTCATGGTTTTTAGAATATCTTCAGCTATCACGAAAACAGAGCTTCTTGGAGAGGTAACCAAGAAGTTGATGATATATTTTTGGACAACTGGATCTCGCCATCCATCATAACATAAATGAGCAATATTTAGATGTCCACTCTTACATGTGCTCAACTAATTGACTTTCAGTATCATTTACTTCTTTCTTAAGAAGAAGAACTCATAGTTCATACATAGTTGGTGGCTTTAATTCAGGACCATATTGTCCTATTAACTCAACCATCTCCCTACAAATTTCATAAATAACTGCGTTAAGTGAAGTGTCAGCATCATAAAAACCACCTAGCAATAGATCTAAAAACTTTTCTCTTGCTTCTTTATCACAAACTCCATATACTCCTTTCCTATCCTTTCTTTCTTGCAATATATCTTGAGGAGTATAAGTAACATACTTATCTAACAGACTTTTATATTGTGGACCTCGTGGTCATTTAAGTTGAGAAGAATTTTTTGACTCAAAATACATATCTTGTTCACCATCATCATCGTCAAATTCATGTATTGGTGACATCATTTGATTAGTAGTTTTTGTTTCAGCTCTTTAGCCATGAAATTTTGTACTTCAACTCAAATATGCTCTAGAAAATTTGGTCATTTTTCGAATTTATATGTCCTATAACCAAATGTTGTTTTAGGTGAAAAATTCCTCCAATAGTCTCTTGAGCATAAAAGTTATATGTCCACGTCCAAGAATTATTAAGACTCGGTGTTCCATAATTACCTTACTTCACACGTATTTTTTCAGAACTAATTTTTTGGTGCACCTTTAGCTTAGGCGCATTTTAAGCGCTTTTTAAACTAAGTGACAACCTAATAAACTTTAGTGAGTTCTAAATGTGAAAAGATAAATGTAACATGTACTACTAATATACTTTATAAAGATTCATTTTCACTTTTTCAGATGCAAACACCAAAACATCAAGATGTTACTTGACTTGTTACACATAAATTTAACTAAATGCAAGCTGGCAATCTGGTGAAAGTCTCGGTGACGAGAACAAGTAGTTACTCATCTCAAGTTTTTTATTACTGTCAATGGATTTGGATGAAACAATCGTTGCCTTCTTTAAACAGCTTCCGCTTCTCAATATGAATGTCGCCACTTCTTTCTCTTCTTCTGTTTCTCCATAACACAACCACTCGAATGTTTCAAGACTCGACAACAAACATTCACGAACAAAACTCGGTTTATTCCAGCACGGGCAAATGTGTTAAAACCAGAGAAAAGCAAACAAGACGAACATAATCACAACAATATCTGGTATGTATTATGCGACTAATTCAATCAATCATATTTCTTATATAAAAGGTTTTCAATTGTTGTATATTTGCACAAGAAAAACAAACAGAAGCCCAAAAGTTTTAAAGCGAAAGCCCAATAATTATTTTTTAAGAATCAAAAGCTTAGCCGAAATCATAAAGCCCTTAGAAAGTCCATGCCAAAGTTTTTAATCGTTTTGCTGTCGCTATTTGTCCGTTCGGTTGTCATCATGTTTTTCGTTTACTTATCACCAACACGAAAACATGTTTTCCATTAAAATATGAAAACACATTTTCTTACAAAAAAACGTAGAAACAATTTTTTCGTAGAATAATGATTTTTTAAGAATCAAAAGTTTAACCGAAATCATAAAGCCCTTAGAAAATCCATGCCAAAGTTTTCAATCGTTTTCTGTCGCTATTTGTCCGTTTGGTTGTCATCATGTTTTTCGTTTACTTATCACCAACGTGAAAACATGTTTTCCATTAAAATATGGAAACGCATTTTCTTACAAAAAAAACATAGAAACAATTTTTCGTAGAAAATGCAAAAATACGTTTTCATACTAAAAGCATAATTTTCTGCAAAAAACTGCAAATCCGCAAAAAAAAAGGCAAAAAAAAAAAAGTTTTTGCGTCTTTGGTGAGAAAACATGTTTTTGAAATCTTCGTGATATTAATCCAAGAATATAAATAAATTTAACTATTTGTATATTTTATTTTAATAAATGAAATTATTTAAATCCATTTTAGTTTTTCCAATTTATTTTAATTTTTGAATTTAATTTTTTCTAGATTTTATTTATCTATTTAGACTTTTTGATTTTTAATTTAATATAATTATTTTAATTTAATCTAATATTTTTATTTATTTTATAATAGTGTCGATGCGACTATCGTTGTTAATCTGGTGTCGCATTGACCTGTCACTGAAAAACCTGCAACCAGAATCCAAAAATTGTTATCCATGTTACTGATTTTAGTGAAGCAATAGGCAAACAAAAAACAATATTTATGTGTATAAATATAATAATATTTAATAAGATACAGATGGACAGAGAACTAAGAATAATAAAGAGACAAATTTGATTTGAGAAAAGAAAAGAAAATTTGATTAATAGGAAGAAAAATGTATGTACACTTGGATTAAACTCTTAGTGGTTTTTTATTTTTGTATATGTATAAATACAAGGATTTGTGTACTTTAAAGATGTGATGGCCATAACAGAACAAGGGCCACAGCGATTAAGCCGGCATCATACTGGAAATGGAAAAGATCTATTAGCGATAGTTTGGTAGATTAATTAAACCATTGTTAATTGGTGGTAGAGTTAGATGGAGATGTGTTGATTTGATATTGTGGTGCATTGTGGAGTTCCACATGCTAAGTGTAGACTTGATTAGAGTGTAACACATGGATAAATAGTTTTGAAAGAGTTCATATATAGTAGATTGATAGATTATACAACTAAGTTTGGTCTATGAGTTTGTCATTGCGTAATTTTTCTCTTCTAGTTGCTTCGTTTATAGACTAGGTTTTGGAGTTGAAAAGTGATTAAATGAACCTTGTGAAAATTTTTGTGTGTCTCTTTGAAATTTTCGCATTTGATCGTTTATTTATCTCATCGTACAAACATACTTCTAGTTCAAATATGCTTTTGCACATAATATTGAATAACCAAGACAAACCTTTCCTGTGTTGTAGTGACGGAAGGAAGAAGAATATGAGATGAAAGCCATCACTCCTATTCAAGATAACACACAAGGTTTGGATATAGGCATAAACTAGTCAGTCATGTTTTTGATTTATGTCAAGAATCAAGTTGTTACTGTCTGTCACAAAAATATGGGTATGTCTTATTTTTGTGGGAAATTAGTTGGGCTTAAGCCCATATACCCAATTCAACAGAAAAAAAAAAAAAAAACACAAGACGGAGATGTACTAAAAACAAGTGTTGTTTCAAAGATATGACACCAATACAAACCGTATGCTCTCGTATTGATACTACTAATATATTGCAAAGACACTTTTATTAACGGAAGATGAAGCGTACTAAACTAAACATTTGAAAAACTTTAAGTTTTAAATGATTACTGATAAATTTCAAAAACTTGTTACAGTATAATTTCTTATTCACACGATTTTATATTTTGTAATGATAACTAAAAAAAAGTTTTCTAAATACCTTGAAATTACTATAACGTTGCTTCTTGTGATTGTGGGTTCTAAAGATGCACTTTTAAAATTACTATTTTTTTGTCAACTATTATATTATGCTAACCGAAACTAGATTACAAAAACAAAAAAAACCAATGCCCGCCAGTTTCGACTATAAAACCTCAAAACTACAAAAAACAAAAGCCTGCAGAAAACGACTAACAAAGCTCGACACCTCAGGATGCCAAAGCCTGCAGGAATCGACTACCAAAACTCGACACCTCGAGAGACCAAGTACGAGAATCGGGAGCCAGAGAAAATAAATTACATAGTTCTGCTACATGCTAAAACATGGTACATGAGCCACTAAAAACATAATCAAAACAACACAGACGACGCGCCGGAACGCCTCACCCAAACGAACATTGAAACTTCTGATTTTCTTGTCCTCATTTAAATTCGGTAGACTTCAAAAGTTAAAACTATGCACTTCTTGAAGGTGACTAAACAGACTTTCCTAAACGGAACAAGGAACTGCCACAAATGCCAGAGAAAGACGATATGAGAGCACCAATGTACAGGTAAGGAGAAGGCATATCTATTAAGATCTCGCTTCAAAAATGGAAAAAATATCTTGTTGACAAGGCGAAACGCTGCCTAGAGGGTTCATCGAGATGAAGAGAGCGATCCGAAGAGGCCAGGGACAACTCCAATAGACAAATCAACCTTAGGGGAACAAAACAATAGTGCAAAAAACAGAACTAAAAGCCAGACTATAAAGTCAAATAAAGAAGCCAAAACCAGAGGTCAAAACTACACATCCTTTGACTAGCTCGTTAAAGATGAGAGACAACAAGTACATTAAACCAAAACGCAACATCTCCATACCAGCCACAACTCATAAAACGTAAAAAAACCAGAGATTTAGGTAGAGGAAGCAAACCAACATAATTGAAACCAGGGACCTGGACGAGATTCCCGAGACATGAGACACAACACCAAGCTGGAGACTGCATCGCCTAAATCATCGAGAACAAAACGGCTAAAGAGAGAGACGAAGATATGAAAACGCACCGGAAGACCCCACCACGCAGGGGAAGGACGAGCTTCACCACAAGAAGAAGAGAAGGGCGTTCGCCGAGAGGCAACATAGTATACCGAAGGTCTGGCGCCCTCAACCACACCGGCCCTGAAACCAACTGCTTACACTCGAGGCTCAGACACCCAAACTATCTCCAAAACGCGAAAGACCTTCGATTGGCTCAAGACAAATACCTATAAGATAAAGTTGAGAGAGAAACCAAGAGAGACCGGTCTGGCGCTGTTGAAGCCGTCGGAACTGGTCTGCCGTTGTGAAAGCCGCCGGAACCGATCGTTACTGTGAAAGCTGCCGGAATTGGTTTTGATCTAAGGAAATCGCAAAGAAAACTGTTGAAGGCGGCTAGGATTGAGAGAGAGCCCGAGGGGATCTTTCTTTTAAAAAATTTTCTACTTCATTGATACCAAATTTTAAAAATTATTATTTGAATAATATAAAAAAGATTATCGTATTAATAGTACAAATCATTCTAAATTTTTTTACTGAATCGACCATCTTAAATGGATAGAGTTGACGCAAAAATTAATTGAAAAACCAGGTGAGAACCAAAATACAAAAGGCTCAATTTCTCCAAACTATGGAAGCTCAACTTAAGAGTATTGGAGCTGCTTGCAAGAGGATTGTAGCTGCCAAACATCAAAAATTGCAAATTAATATTAAAAAAAAAATCATAATAGCAAAAAATGAAGAAATTATTTTAGAAACATAGGAAACAAAGTATTGACGTATTGGAATAACTCTGTAACTGAAAAGGTTTCTTGTGCTTTTTATGAAAAAGTCGGTATCGAACTAACTATTTAAATTAAAATCAAGTAAGATGAATGAGTTAAGCGTGTTATTACAAGACTATTTTGGAACTTTTTAACACGAGAGAAAGTATCTTAATCATAAGTTACTTTTTTACAAAGCAAATCGTTTTGTTTGCTATGCTAAAGGCAAACGGAGTTTTCTTCTTTATTTTATTTTTTTGGAAAATAGAGTTTTCCAATATAATCCTACGCGTTAACTATTTTGAGATAGCAAATCGAAGAGGTAGACATTATAAATTTTTAATAACTTACATTTTATTACTGAGACAATGCAATACTTTTAAAGAAACAGATATTGAACATCTTAAAGCCAAATGAAAAACATAAATTCAAAAGAAAAGAAAAAAAAATACTCATGTTTTTAAGGCGGTGGGTGAAAACACAAAGAAAGTTCTTTTTTATATTGTTTACTTTGTGTTCACACCTCAAATCTCACCGGCAAATTACAAAAGTTGCCGGTGGGAAAAAAAAATACCTCGATTTCCGCCATTCAGAATTGGTGGGTTAATTAGATAAAATTCCGAAAGTTTTGAAACTATGCAAAATCAGTAAAAGTAAAATTTCTTTCTTTTATTTGATTATCTTCTTCGCCATCAGTCAACGTCATCACCTTTGAGCTCGGAACTGTCTTCCGGTATAAGTCTGTCCGAAGCTCCAGTTACGAGGAGTGGCGTTGTTAGAAACGACTATACGGCCATCGCTTGTTGTTACTTTGAAGGAGAGAGATTGACCGTCCAGATTTGCGTTACTTTGCCAGTTCTGTCCCCAGTTTCTCGACATGCTTTGCCACCCTGTCTTGCTTCCTTTTACCGATACGGAGACTACATCTCCGGCGCCGGCGACGTTCGTTATTAGTACGAGGTTGAAGTATGAGTGACCGTTGATCGTGAATCTTATTCCTCCTTTTCTCCGGCATTCCACTCTGTTTCCATTTCAAGAATCAAAATATAATAAATCTCTCAAATTTTCTCCTGAGTTAATGCATTTCTCTAATAAAATTTAGAATTAAAAAACAGCTCCAATGGTGTCTTAAATTTACCAAAATATGATAATCTTGTTTTAGTTTTAAAATGAATTTATCGGTTTCGGAAATAGAATCAAACCGGGATCGGGAAAAACATAACATACCTTCGGTATTGGACGGGGACGACACCAGCTTTGTATTTAGCAATACGGAGGAAGATGGGCTGAGCCAAATCGAAGTGGTGTTGAGGAGGATTACACCAACCTCCCGCGTCATTGGCCTGAGCAAAGTTCGGCGGACAAAAATTTGTGCCGGTGACAGTAATTGTTCCCCGGAGACACCATTTTGGGTCGTTTATGCATTTTATCTGAAAACAAGCGCCACAGCTTTGGCCACCGTTGAATAGCGCAGTGCTAAGAGCCGCCGTGTTCGTGCCGTATCCTTGGCTATATAAGTTACCGTACCCACACGCGCCGCCTACGAAACACAGACAAAAAAATATTAGTTTTTTGGGAAATATAATAAGTTGGAAATTTATATAGATATGTCAAAAAGCTTAACAAATAAAATTTATAAAACTTCTTCCATTTCAATCATGCTTTTAAAAAAAAAAATTGTAAAAAATTTAAAGTTTATTAATTTTTTATTATTCATTTTCAGCAATATAATTTTCAGTTTATTAAATTAACTATATTTAATGAAGTTTAATAGTAAAAAATATAAACTAAATAATATCAAGGTTTTAATCCCCTTCATACATTTTCATGTGACAAAAAAAAACGAAATAAGATTTATGTATTTTATTAATCCGTATTCAAAAACTTAAACATCAACTAATATAAAATAGAAGTAATATACCTATTTATGCTTTGTAAGTAGAGTTGTTTATAGTATTTTTTTTAAACGGTGTTTTGTATGTTTCATTATAGTATAGAAATAGAAAGAAATATATTTATTCATTCAACTAATTAGTAATAGAGATATAAACTTAAACATTACACTTAAACTTTATTATATAAATTTTGCTTCCTTGTAAAAAGTGGGAAAAACACAAGACAAAAAAAGTATAATGAACCGTAATAGAGACAAAAGGATTATAATTGGTAAACTATAAAACCTTTTTATCGTATAAATGAAGTAAAGAGCACAAAGGTTGTATTAAATTGGAAAAAAAACCCTTGAAAAGATTTTAGTTTGCAGCAAGTTGGAGAAGGATATGAGTTAGTGTAAAAGCAAAATTACCCATGGTGCCAGAAGCATCAGCACCTCCATAGAATGTGGCTCGAGCATTGACCCAACCACTATTGTAACCATTTACACTCTTCCACATCATCATCACCACAAGACTCGCTGACATTAACATTTTCCAAATAATCTCCATTTTCTTTGCCTTTTGTTATGCAATAGAGAAATATGAGGGTGTGTGGAAGAGGAAGGCGAAAAAGGATACACACAGTGAGGTTAAAGGAGAAGAGAAGAGATTTCAATGGGGGTGGGTTGTGAGTTGTGAGGAGATGGGATGGTTATATAGCAGTTCCTGCAATTGAAAATAGTATTTTTTTAGTTAAGACTTTTTAAAGTATAAACACTCGCAAATCATTAATATATCTAAACCACACTACTTTTTAAAAATATTTCTTTTAAACCTGTTTCAACAATGAAAGAGTATGTCTCATTTACTAATTCTTCAAGTACTTGTTAATTTAATAAGCTCGAATTTTGTGACGAGCAAGTAGCTCAACTTCTTCATGCTCATAACATGGGGCTAAGTTGACCAATTCACCCTCTATCTTAATATCAACGATACTAATTTACTGCTGAGTGCAGTTTTAGTTTCCAGATCGCTTTTCTCGGAGTGTTGCCTTCCACATAAAATTTGCGACAAGTCAAATTTTTGTAATATTTGCTTTAACAAAACAAGATACTTTAGTGATGGATTATAAATTTTAAATTATTGTATCGAATTTGTACAAAAATCTAGTTATATATTCAAGGTTTTCCTACAAACTAGATGTATAACAAATTTGCTATCAATTAGTTTCAAACACTTTGTAACAAATTTTTTCAAATAAATGCCTAAATAGTGAAAAATGGCATTTAGGAAATATAAAAAAAGTTTCTCAAAAATACCATAAAAAAATTAAATATGTTCCAAAAATACTACACATTCCCAAATTATTTCAAAATGCCACAAAATGTTTTTGTTCCAAAAATACCACAAATTTAATAAAGCTTGAAACTTCAAATTTAAACTCTAAATCTCAAAACCAAACCACACCTCTTCAAAACTAAACATAAACTCTATTTAGTGAACCCAAATAATTAAAATTTTAGACCCTTAAAATTAAATTTTAAATTTGTGATATTTTTGAAACAAAATTTTTTTAATGGTATTTATGGAAAAATTAGGAGTATGTGATACTTTTGAAATTTAAACTTTTTGTGATATTTCATGAAATTTCTCTATAAAAAAAAACTTTTAACATATGAGCGTTGGAAAAATAATTGAAAATACCATTAAGTCCCAACAAAATTTGCGAAAAAGTATGTAGTACAAAAATAACTTGCATATTTGAAGAAGTCTACCATATAGTGCAGAAGGTTTGACGCAAATTTTTGAAGTCTATCGTAAACTTATGAAAGCTTGTCGCATATTTTTGAGGCATGCTACAGATTTTGGAAGTCTGCCACATATTTTGAACTCTGCCACGTATCGTTGAAAGTCTCTTGCATATTTTTGAAGTATTACGCTGGAGACTTTTGGAAACATGTCGTAAATTCTTAAAATTTGCCGCAAATTCTTGAAGTCAACCACAACTTTTTCAAAGTTTACGAGGTCTGTTTTGAAAATCTATGAAGTTTACAATAGATTTTGTAGATTTCTAGTAAATATGTCTACGGAAAAGTCTACTTTGTAAAATGCAAGTTTGAAGATAAAAATTTGTTTACACATGAAAAATGGAAAATTTTATCTAAGATCTATGATAAGGAAAAATAATTCTTCAAGTTTTTGTATCCATCCATAATTTTTAACTGAAAAATAGCCAAAAATCACGTTTTATGGTAAAATAGTAAATAAACCGAAAAATAGAAAGATATGTGGTAAAATTGTAAGTATAGTTGATAATGTTGATGAAAGTGATAAATGTATTGATTTCATGAGTTTGAAACTCAAAAGTGGTACAATTTTTTTTTTTTTTTTTTTTTTTTTTTTAAANAATAATCCTTAGACGCAAGAAGGGTAAAAAAATCGTATCTAAGTATGTTGTAACTAATATTTCTATATATTCCTCCTTCCTGTACGCTTATTATCAACCTTGAATGTTCTTTAAAATTTCTCTCTTTCAACATATACATACATTATTTCAACATAGACATATTGATATTCTTGAATACACTCTTATATATTCTGTCAAACAATACTATTATTTTACATTCTTACTCCTTTTTTTAATTAGAAAGAACAAAAAATGTCTTCATCCAATATGACGATGGATTTAAAATCTTTTAAGTTGATTGACTTCATTCATAAAAATTTTGAAGAAAAATTGTATGATGGGCGTAATATATGGTATAAATCTTAGAAATGTAAAAATGCAAAACTCGTTTCCATTTTTAATGTATTTAACCATTTAGACATTATAGAAACAACAAATATCTATGATATATCAAAATATGAAAGAGAAGCAAATGGTTTAGTGGTTGTCATTTCTGTTGTCTGTTCACCAGACTAGAGTTTAAATTTGACCACTCGCTAAGTAAATGCAAAATCTCTCATTTAATAGGATTTGAACTACTAGATCGGTCTATTGTAACTCATTAATCAAAGAGACAAAAAAACCAACAATAAACATTTTATAATTATTAAATATTAGTCGTTTATAACACAAAATATATATATACTTATATAAGTTGTGATAAAAAAAAAAAAAATTAGTGAGGTTCCATGAGATACCACAAAAATTAAATTTTGAAAAAATGTATCACACTCCCAAATGTTAAAAAATATTCATTAAATTTTTTTTCTTCCAAAATACCATAAACATAAAAGCTAAATTTAATAGGCTTAGAATTTAATTATTGGGTATGAGTTCAATAATTATAGTTTAGGCCTTTAGGGTTTAGTTTTGAAGCATGTATAATTTAGTTTTGAGAGATTAGGGGTTAAATTTAAGGTTTTAAAGCTATTATAGATTTGTGGTATTTTTAGAACAAATTTTCTTTTGGTATTTGTAAATTTCTTACTTTTATGATATTTTTGAGAATCCCCTAAAAGACTATGATTTTTTTTTTTTTAAATGTCAAATAAAATCCCAGGATTTAAATAAAAAATAAATATAATTGCTAAATATATCGATTAGAAAAATACATATATTAGAATTTGTAATTATACTTCCTTAATTAAAAGAAACCAAAATTCTATATAAAATTATGTATTTTATTAATTAATAAAATGACAACCATAGAATTATACCAAAATACAATATATTTTAATTGAACTATAATTATGAAAAAATAATTTATATTATCTCTATATACAAGTATTTGAATACCTATATTGTAACACTAAATAAACTAGAAATTGTAATGTGGTCATTACAATATTCATTACAAGAAAACAGAGGGTATTCTGATGGACAACCGTCCGTCAGTAATTATTGACGAGCTATTGCCGGCTTTCTGACAACAAACGTCCGCCAGAAATTCCTTCAGTAATTACTTACAAATTTTTGATAAATATCTGACGGCATATTATTGACGGATATATCCGTCAATGATCCGTCAAAACATCTGTCAGTTTATATAACGATACAAAGTAGCTGTTTGAAGCCGTTGGCAAAAGATATATTGGGACTTATTGACAGATATATTGGGACTTAGTGACAGGTAAATCCGTCAGATAGGTATTCTATAAAAACCAGGAGCATCATTCTCAATTCACAACATCCCAAACAATCTTAAAACAATGTCTACTCCATATTTTTGATCATGGATGGATGGTGAACGGATGAATGAAGGCACAAAACTTTTAAACGACGAATATGCACGTGGCGTTTGCGAATTCATGGAAATCGCATGTCGACAACTTCAGGCACAAAGTAGTCGTAAGTTAAAATGTCCATGCACTTTATGTCGGAATTCTCATAATATCATGATAGATTAGTATGAAATCACTTGTATTGCAATGAGTTTATGCTGGGGTATAAGATTTGGTATTTACATGGAGAAAGACCTGATGATGTTGGTAGTAGTAGCGCTAGGGAACCATTGGCCGATAGGATAAATGAACATATAACTAATTAGGTTTTGGGGGAACCTACAGTTTAAATGGTTAATGACATTTATAGAGAAACTATAGAAACGACGCACATTTCATATGAAGTAAGCAAGATTATTTTTTGGTATGTTAGAAGCAGCAAATCAGCCATTATATAGAGGATGTATAGATGATCATTCGCCTTTATCCTCTGCAAGTAGGTTGATGGGGATAAAGACATATTATAATTTGGCTGAGGATTTAGTTGATGCAATTGAGAATTTTGTGAGAGATGTCTTGGCAGAGGATAACACTACTCTTGGTTCATATTGCGAGATACAAAAACTTGTAAAGAGGTTTGGATTACCGTATGAGGTTATAGATGTATGCATCGACAATTGTTTGATCTATTGGAGACGCGATAAAACCCGGACAAGTTGTCGATATTGTCGCAAACTAAGGTATAAGGATACATGTGGTAGATTTTTCGTGCCTTACAAGAGGATGTGGTATTTTCCACTAACAAATAGGTTGAAGAGGTTGTATCAGTCTCAGAGAACAATTGCGACAATGAGATGGCATGTTGAGCATAGATTTGATGGAGAGATTACACATCCTTCTGGTGCAGAAGCTTGGCGTCATTTTCAGACTATATATTCGGATTTTTCATGCGAGAAACGTAACGTTTATCTTGGATTAAGTACAAATGGATTCAACTCTTTCGGAAAGCATGGTAGAAAATACTCTCTGTGGCCAGTAATACTAACACCTTACAACTTGCCTCCATCTTTTTGTATGAACCGAGAGTTTCTATTTCTCTATGTGCTTGTACCTGGGCCAGATCATCCAAAACGAGTGCTTGACGTGTTTTTGCAACCATTAATATATGAAACACATTATGGGAACATGGGGATGAGGTCTATGATGTGTCGCTACAATAAAATTTTAAGATGCGTGCGGTCCTTATGTGAACTATAAGCGATTTCCCAGCGTATGGAATATTATCTGGATGGACAACTCACGGAAAACTAGCATATCCATATTGTACTGATGACACCATCAGATTATTCATCATCATCTTCTTAGTAGATTCGACATTTTATTTATCCAAGTAGACATTTTCTGTAATATTTATGAATGTACAACTTATTTATAACTTATTTATAATATTTTTACACTAAAATTTATAATTAAAAAATGATCAACTTATACCATATTTTTAACCAAGTGACCATATACAACTTAAGAACTTAATATATATAT
>OVBE01003725.1:0-25999 GCA_900406425.1 Iberis pinnata
TATATATATATATATATATTCCACATTAAACATCCTTGTCATATATTTTCCCATTGGCTATAATTATCTGTAACGAAATATGTTTTATAAATATAAAACTATTGAAATATTCAGTTTAGGGTTTAGGGTTAAGTTTTTAAATTAGTCACGGAAAAGCCACATACAACAATATGTGACTAATATTTAGTCATAAATGTGTCACGGCTTCGCCGTCGTGGCTAAGTAGCTATGATTTAGCCACGGATATGTCGTAGCAATCTTGCCACGCAAAAAACCGTGGCTTTTTGGTCACGACTCGTCACAGATTAGCCACATATTGGTAAAAACGCGATCCATGGCTAGTCCGTGGCTTTGTCGTGGCAATTTTACTTTTAGCCACAGATCCGTTGCGGCAAGGTCGTAAATATACAATTTTTTTGTAGGTATACCCTCTAAGACTTTATGCTGTAGGGGATTCTAATCTTAGAATAAATCATTTAATCACAATGTTCGTTTGTGAGACATCTCTAAAGTTAGAGAAGAAATTGGTAATGATGTGTGGGAAGAGCTGAAGCGGTTACCTGTTGGAATCATTGCCAAGCTAGCTGATAGCAAGATTGTGGGGTCTGGTAAGACGGTACATTATCTACTTTGTAGACAGCTTTGCGTGAATAAGAAAGAGATTTGAAGTATCGTTCATGATCAACCTATCAGGTTTGGATTAAACGAATTTACTGAGATAACTGAGTTAAACACAAACCCACTGCCAACAAAAAGTTTTGAACTTGAAACTGAGGAATACGAAGCTTTTTGGGATGAGTTTAATGTGCCGCATGGGATGAGACCCAAGTATAATTAATTGAGGACCGCATTAACGGGCTGTCAGACATGGACTAAAGAAAAGCGCAAATGGTTGGGGCTGTTATTTATGCAAGCCATGGGTATTTATGTTCAGCATCCTAATTCTAGGATACATTTTAAAAGTGCAAAAAGAGTATTCAACGATGAAGCTATGATGGCATATCCATGGTGTCGTTCTGCATTTGAAGTTATTGTTAATTCTATTAATTTGTTGAGTCTAGTAGGTGATTCATACACCGTCAACGGCCTGAAGAACATGTTATTAGTTTGGGCGTATGAATCTGTCACTTGCTTTAGAGAGAGTTTTGGGAATAGGGCAAGTGACAATGAGATTCCGCTTCTTCGATGGGGTGGAAGTCGTACACGTGCAAGATTTGATTCTGTCATCTCCGATGATATAAAAAATATGGCAAGGTAGTGTTTCAGACCGAGTTTTTATTTATTTGGTGGCTGTGTTATGTTGAGACGTTTGTATCTCCAGTTTAACGAATGAGTTATCCAACTTTTATTTTCTTGGTGACTGAGTTACGAGTCATTGATATCTAGTTTTTATTTGTGTGGTGGCTGAGATATCTAGTTTTTATTTTTAATCGTGTCTGAGTTACGAGTTAGATAGTTTTTATTTACTTGATGGCTAAGTTTGTTTTAATTTAGGTTGAGTTATGTTTTAAGTTGTGTAGGTGCGCGTGAGAAATATGGTCATGAAGAAGTCTTTACAAGAGTTGGTTCCTCAGTGGCCGAATGAAGAAGACGACCCAAAACTTGATAACAAAGATACACGTAGGCCGCTATGTTAGTGCTTTTTGGGATGTGCAGATGAATGAGAACAATAAAATAAGGAAGGCTGAAGTTTCGGCTAAGGCCGAGCTACCAACAAAGAAGCAGAAGAAAGATAAGAAGCAGAAGAAAGCTGTTGATGTAGGGAAAGAGAAGGAGAAAACAAAATAAAACGCCGTTACAGAGTTGGAAAGTGGGGGTGCTCTGCATGAAATAGTTATTAGTCTTCAGGTGGCGACCATTACACTTGAGATGGTTCAAAATATGTTATCTCAATTAGTCAGAGATATAATTGATGCGCATCAGATAGAACGAGGTGTATGTAAAAGTGCCAAAAATAATGATCACCTCTCAAAAATCAGACCTCCTATCTATAACATCCACCTCGCCGCCACAAAATCTACAGCAAAAGTTCGTTAATAGTCCACCTGTAGCTAAGACCCCTGCAAAAGGTTTAGATGAAAAATAAAGTGAGGTCGTGGAGCTTGTAGAGGCAAGAGCCGATGGTTTGAGAGCTAAACTAAATTCAGAAGAGAAAGTTTCCAAGGCAAATGAGGTGAAGAAGAATTTGGACAAGGTGTTTGTTGATGTCGAGACCGTTGTTTCTCCTACTAAGGAACCTGTCACGAGGTGCAACAAAAACAGAAAGAAGTTAAGAAGAAGGAAGAGGTTGAGTTAACAAAGAAGGAGGTCGTTAATCAAAAGACGGACGAGGCTGAGTTAAAAAAGAAAGAGGCTGATGCTAAAATAAAAGAAGTCGATGCCAAGAAAAAGAGGCGGCTGGGAAAAAGGAAGAAAGAGGCAGCTGAGAAAAAGAAAGAGGTTGAGTTAAAGAAACAGAAGGCGACTCGGTTAAATGAAGTGAAGGATGCGACAAATCATGAGACCCTACTACTCTAAAAACAGATTAAATTTGAAGAATACTAAAGTGATAGAGGGCAGTTCGCTTGTGGAGGTGACCGAGGATGAAGAGAACGAGTTGTTTTCAGAGTCTGACGAGGTGGTAGAAGAAGAATTGAGGTTGCAAGGAATAAAATTTATTCGGGAGGAAATGGTTCAATTATCTCATAACAGGTCAAATATCTCCAAATGTGATCCTGAAGCACAAGATTTTCCTTACATTGGGCCAAATGTGATGACGTGCATGAAGAAGGGTATTGATCCTTCAGTATCAATATATGATCTTCTAGCACCTGTTCAGCCGAAGAAATGGAAGAGACTTATGGACATCCTAGAGCAATACAAGTATGGACCTTAAGACCATATGTTAATAACTATATCATCATTCTCTGCCTAGACTGAGTTGTGTTTAATTGTACAGGGACAAGGAACCAGATAAAAAAGTTGTGGATGATGAGGGTGCATTCTCCAAAATGCTTACTTATGGAAGAGATGAGTGGCGAGATAAGTATTTTGGATGGCTGTTATATAATGTAAGTCTACTTGAGGGCTCGGTTATTTAGTTAACGACTGAGTTTTTTTTTATATAGGCGACTGAGCTATTTACTCTTTGATGGCTTGGTTAGTTATGGATGGGTTATATAATATATGACATATGAGTTAATTAGTTAACACCTAGGTTATTTTATGTAGGCGACTGTGTTATTTAATCTTTGATGAATGGTTATGATATTTTACTCTTCTTTCTACAGCATCTTTCTTGGTATGTTAGACTCCTCACGCGAAGTCCATGGAAGATCCCATCCCATTATGG
The DNA here is from genome assembly GCA_900406425.1 of Iberis pinnata. NCBI lineage: Eukaryota > Viridiplantae > Streptophyta > Magnoliopsida > Brassicales > Brassicaceae > Iberis > Iberis pinnata. The sequence goes on from OVBE01003725.1 coordinate 3,332, forward strand.
TGTAATCGCATTATGTTTGTCGATAACTGATTCCAAAATTATTGGATGATTGATTATACCCATTTCAAAAAATCCCGAAGGACTACAAATTCACTAACGGGTATGGAAATTTAGTAAATTGCATAATGCCACATGACCTCCAGAAAAAATTGAAGTTGTTTATAGATGTAGATCACTTGTACGGGGTGCTGCAAGTTGGCGGCTATCAATGGGTGGCGTATCATGTTGATTTGCAGAAGGAGAATATTGATTGCTATGACTCAATCATTGGACAAGTAACACACGAAATTGAGGATAGAATGCTAGAACCATTTAAACCGCTAGTGCACATGATTCTAGCGATGCTTAACGAATATGTTCCACATCATATACGAAAACCTACGGGGAAAAGGTTTGCCTTTTGATGGATGAATAACAAATACGTTCCACAAAACGTTCAAGTTGGTGATTGTGGGGGTATTCAACGAAGTTTATCGAATTTCTAGCACTTGGTGTGTAGTTTTTGATGGTATAAACCATAGAAATATTCAAGGTATTCGGACAAGGATGGCAGTAGATCTTTTTGAGGATGGAGGATATAAGCAGATCTTGTCTAATGGAGGATTTGAGATGATAAGCCAGCCATGAGTAGCTATATAACTCAACCTTACCCCAAACATTAATCAATTGTTAATAAATATTCTCCTTATTCGGTCATTAAGTAAATATATAACTCAGCCATACCTCAAACATTGAATAATACAAAATGTATTATGACTGAGTTTTATTTATATTATGGGTGGGTTACATAGTATGATGTGTCTGAGTTAGTTTCTATAACAATTGAGTTACTATTTTAACAAATATGAAACATGGTTATATATTATGATGTGTCTGAGTTAGTTTTTGTAGCAGCTGAGTTACAATTTTAACAAATGTGAAACAGTACCAATCGAAAACGATTTGAAACATAGTTACCATTTGAAATAAATTTAAAACAGAGTTACATAGATTGTCAAGGGTATTCAAGACGCAAATCCACAATCTTTTTAGGCAACTCGTGAATGAAAGCGAGTGTTTCCATATTCCAGAAACACGCATCGCATAGTGGCTCCAGTCTGTACCAGTTGTCCACGGGTCTCCCCATCCATGGATCACTTGACACGGGCAGCTATCGATATCCCAACAATATACATTGTGTATTTGAGTGACCCTTTGAAGAAAGAATGGAGGAAATCTGTTGCTCCACGCCAATGAAGAAGATGCTTGGATATTCCGCTTCTCAGACCGTGAGAACTCCCTAGATATATTGACCAAATCATCGTTGAAGACCACGGCAGGGAACATGATCCTTTTCAGATGACTGTAGGTGTAGAGAGCCAAATCATACCCATTCTCAGTGGCGAGCCTAATCTTTAAGAGTCCTCCTTCCATGTTGTCGGTCCGGAAAAACTCCCAGCCCCGACAATGAAGATAACGAAATGGTTTTCATTGTGGAGACACAAACGATTGAAATTCACACTAGCAGAATAATACCAATATCCTTGCATTGTGAAAAGATCGACGCTCCTGTAGAATATCTCTCTTTGAACTGCATCGTGCATGGCCATACAAACACTCTTGCATCTTAAAATATCTTTGTATGAGAAACTTGCGACCTTGAGGAGAATGGTTTCAAGGACTTCTGGAGGGAAATCGAGAATCTATGGGTTTAGCCTCATTTTTTTATGATCACTAAAATGGATTAATGGACAGATGAAGAGAATGTGTATATATTAAAACCGAAAGATCATGAATGAGAAGACACAAAGATGAAGATACACGAAGATGAAGAGACACAAAGATGAAGAGACAAGAAGATGAAAAGTCACAAGTCTTTGTCTTGTAACTCAGCCATACTTATCAAATATTTATATAACTCAACTATAGCGTTAAGCTAAGCCAGCCGTTTAGTAGCCATATAACTCAGCCATGCCTCAAATGTTAAGTAGCCATATAACCCAGCCAGACCTCAAATACTCTTTATTGAATGAGATAACTCATATAAAGTAAATTATATACAATGTACTCTAAATAACTCAACAAGAGTCTAACTCACCTTTTCATATGAGAAAATTATTGGAATACTATAGGCTATACGGTTTAGGGTTTAATGTTAATAATATAAAATGTGTTAATAAAGATCATCTTTCTACTCCTAACTGAATATTAATCAAATGTATGTATCCACTTTAGTAAATGAGAATCGATAATGCTATTGAGATGTATGTTGTCTTACAATTACATTTAACCTAACATGTAGATTGAGGAATGAGATTCTAATTCATATAAAGTAAATCATATACAATGTACTCTAAATAACTCATTAAGAGTCTAACTCAATTTTGTATATGAGAAAATTACTGGAATAACATAGGGGTTTAGGGTTCAATGTTAATAATATACAATGTGTTAATAAAGATCATCTTTTCAATCCTAAGTGAATATTAATCAAATGTATGTTTCCATTTTATTGAATGAGAATTGATAATGCTATTGAGATGTATGTTGTCTTACAATTAATTTAAACCTAACATGTAAATTTAGGAATGAAAGTCTAAATCATATAAAGTAAATAATATACAATGTATTCTAAATAGATTACTAAGAGTCTAATTCACGTTTTTATATGAGAAAATTATTAGAATAATAAGGGTTTAGTGTTTAGGCATTACTGCCTTTCCTTTACCCTAGCAAAAGTCGGATTAAATTTTGCTTCTCCCTTTGGTGCAACACTAGGCTTGACTGGTTTGTTGAAAACATGTTTGCTATCTCTTGAATAGTTTTGTTTAGAGTTTCGAGCACCATAACTCGATTTTGTAGAAGCTCTCCTTTTGATTTGTTGTTCAATGAGTACAACATTGTGCATTGATTCTTCTACATCTTCAAAACGTTGCAACTCCAATTTATCTGGATATCTCTCTTCAATTTTCCAATGAACATGGATATCCTAGCCTCACGACCTTCCATTATATTATCATTGATCAAAAGATTCTCAAGCTCTTGGAAACACTCTTCAACCTTTCTGGTTCCTTGGACCAGATTTTTTAGCCTTTGATGAAGTTCTCTTTCATGGTGGCTAGGTACAAACCTTCTCCCCATTATGTTTTTCATTTCATCCCAAGTAGAGATTGGAAATTCACTAGTTTTTCTTCTAACAGTCACAAGTTGATCCCACCAGCTCAAGGCATAATCATAAAATTTAGTGGCTACAACCTTTACTCTCTCAGCTTCGGTGAAGTTGTGAAAATTGAACACTAGCTCAATCAAGGTTTTTCATTCAAGATCATCATGATCAAAAGTTCCATAGAAAGATGGAATTTTTAGCTTAATTGCTTCAAGATTATATCTGGGATGTCTAGCTTCTCTAGCTCTCTTTTTTACTTCTATGAGTATAGTTTGAAGCACTACTCTTTTTTTCATAGTAATCTTCTACTCCAGAATCTCTAGGATCTTCATGGAGTATGTTTTCATCAAGATTCCTCACCTTAAGTCTCCTTCTTTTAGGTTGACCAGTATCATGGCCAAAAGGTGAGTTAAATTCTTTTCTAAAAGCATCAAACTATTCATGGATTGTTTTGTCCATGAGCTGCTTCATTTTGGAAGTTATAGCCTTAAAAAGCAGCTTATCCTTTTTAGAACACTCCTCTCCAACATCAGATATTGTTCCTTGCAAAAGAAACACACAAAGTAAACAGAACAAAAGAAACTACTCAAACAGTTTGTTTAAAAACAGATTAACCTTCAACAACAAAACAGAACAAACATGAGTATCAAGCAATGATATTCAGCACGAAAATGACTATATTTGAACTTAGAATGATCACAATCCATAGGGTAAAAAATTTAGATTGATTTAAACAAGCACATAATTCAAACAGGCTAGAATATGATCAGTCACAATCTGAAACAAGTTCCACAATTCCCTATGAGTCTAAAACGTGTTCTTTGAAATTCTACAATTGATTTAGACTTAGAACAACAAGTTTAAACACAAAAACGTCCATTTATAATCAGATTCATCAAGTTTTTCATTCAGAATGCAATTATCAATTTAAAGAAGTTAAAGAGACATAAACAGATCAAACAACATTTTGAAATACCAAAACGTGTCCTATCACTTCTAAACTCGATTTCAAAGTGAAACAACAAGTTTATGCACAAAATCAATAATCCATACCCATATTCATCAAGTAATTCATCAAAAATAAAATTAAACACCAAAACCGTTTCAAAAAGTACAAAGAGTCAGAAACATATTATATAGAAGATTAAGGGACACGTCATGTTTCTATGAATACTTAAGCCTTCAAAGTGCTCTGATACCACATGATATAATCCTCCCTTGATGATCGATGCTTTGAAGGTGGAGTAGAGGATGAACTAAACAGAACTAGAGTGTTTGCGGAATCATGTAGTATAGGTAGATGATTATGGACGGGATAACAACAAAATGGATGGAGATCCTTTGTAGTTTGAATAGAGGATTCAATGATATCACACCCAAAAACCAGATAGACCTTGAGAATCATTCTACAAGGGGTTTGCTTTCGAATCACTTCTTAGCAAAATCTAATTCACTCAGAAAATAGAGAATTACTCTTTTTGTCTAAAACTTGCTTAATGAAAGAAAGTGGTGTGGTTCTTACATATAAAGGCATAGAAATGACTCTTAGACTTCTAAATCTATTAAAGACAAGATATTAAAAGCATAAGTTTGAACATATTTGAATTTAAAAGAAAGGCTCCTCTTTAGCATGTGAAATATGTCTTGGTCTTGTCTTCATGATCAAACAATTGAGCAATTACGTAGTGAACCAATTGCCCATTAAAACCAAACTTGAAAATCCCATTGAGACAAAAAAAAAAGTATGGGAAAAAGATTAAAATTGGAAACATTAACCCAATTGTTGATCATTGGTTGGATGCATAAGATAATTGTATGTATCACATCCAAACCTAAGTCATTGGAAGGGTTCCAAAATTGACTCAAAAGTAATGAGATAGTTCCAACAAGTTTCTTGGTCCTCGCCCTTGTCATTGGTCCTTGTTGAATCTCCACAGCATCCTCTGGTTCAAGCATTCCATCCTCAGCTTCAAGCATTGTCTCCTTAGCTCCTTGAGTGTTGCTCTTTAGATTCAGATCATCAGCTATACTCGCAACAAACAAAAGGAACACATACATGAATATTCCACACTCATCAATTTGAAGACGCGAAAATGTACCCGGACTTTCCCTTCTTATCATGTATAAGTAAGAAGGAAAGTTATCAAACTCAATCTCAGGTGTTCCCTAATCAATTTCCCTTGCACATTGCAGTGTCCTATGTGATTTCCAATATAGCATCTGTCCACATGACCATTCAAATAAGTTAGCCTCCTCATAAAATTAAGTCAGTAACATTGAAAACATAACTCAGCCTTAACGTTAAAATAACTCAGTCTTTATGTTAAAATAACTGATCATTAACATTAATATAACTTAGCCTATCATTAATATAACTAAATCCAATCTTTAAATTAACTTGGCCCAAATAAATACATTTATACCAAACTGCTTATTGAAAACATAACCATTCTAATAAGCCAACCGCATCATAAAATTAAGTTAGTCACATCAAAAAGATAACTCAACCTTAACGTTAAAATAAATCAGCCTTAATGTCAAAATAACTCAGCGTTAACGTTAATATAACTCAGCCCATCATTAATATAACCCAGCCCAATCTTTTAAATAACTCGGCCAAAAAATAAATAAATACCTTTATACCAAACTGCTTATTGATAGCTATTCCGATACTCATAGGTAGAACGGACGGACCAATGTCGCCGAGAAAGTTCATGTACAACTGTCCTAAAATATTCGGTGTTGCTTGTCGAGATCGATTATAATGCTCAGTTACAGAACATGTATGATCCAAATCGTAAATATGAACGTAAAATGCCGGGGAATCCCCTTGTTGAGAAGCACGAATTCTCAAGTGACATCCAGAAACCCAACACTTAACAACATATATATTCATATCGGATATGTCTACATCAAAATCAAATCGATCCCTTAATGTAAGAAGTTTCAGTCGTCTCTCCAAATCAGATTTACTCTCGTCTTGTTGCCCTACCGCAAGGTGTAGCGCATCCATCTCCGACCTTAAAACCTCTGGATTCCCATTGCACCGGCTCCGAATCCATCTCATACTGTAGACTCACTGTATGAGCTGAAGTTATTATCTTCAAACGACACACCATTTGAGTCGTCGAACATATCAAATCGGCTTTCAAATTCATCATCTTCTTTGACCACTTCATCTTCTTCAACCACTTCGACTTCTCCTCCTACTTTGTCTTTTTCTCCTTCCACTTTACTATAGCAGTCATTGTCATTGTCTTCGAAACGGACACCATCATAACCCTCACTGCAATTTTTGCAATTAGATTCAATGTCTGAGCGTTCACTTTCTGAGGTAAAACTATATGACATTTTACTCTTCTCTCTTGGTCCGTCATTCAGACTAACTTTGCCATATTTTTTCTCCGTAATCTCCACACAAATACGTATAGGTTCGATTTTCCATAGGCTTAGAAAACCCTGCAACTGTAAAGTATTAGAGACATAAACTAGTGGGGTATTGTGCACCATTGTTTTTAAAGCTTTATTCGAGAACATGTAGCTCAGATGAATATGATGCATCGACTCATTCAATCTGTAATCATCGGATATAAACTTTTCTACTTCTTTGCGTGTTGTTTGTCCATCTATAAGCAGAACTCTACATCCTCTATTGTTGGCATCGAATACATATATGTTTTTCTTAACCCACTTACCAGAAACAATAAGTACCCGATCCATAAGCTCTTAGAGAAAGATGAAGAATAAGATGGAGAATATGAAAACTAAAGAATAATGAGATCCCGAGAATAATCGGTAAGTTGTATCATGTTTTCTTACATGGATCAAAAAAGTAAGTTAGCCACAATACGAACACATAACTCAGTCTAACTAAATCAGCCATTAAATACAACGTAAGTCAGTCGCAAGGTGAATAATATTCTAGTAATCAATCTTTCGCTAATTAATCAATCATAATCAAGCTGGAAAACCATAAGTGAGCATTATCGCTAGTAGGTAAGCCGTAAACACACTGAGTTTAACGTTAATCCAACTATTTACGACTGAGTATAGGTAGCTCAGCCGTATAAACATCCAATAAGTCAGCCGTTTATTTAATAACTTAGTCAACCGATGATCATTAAATCAGCATGAGAAACATAACTCAACCATTTCATAACTATAACTCAGTCAAATTTTCGACAACTCATCCCGCCAAAGTATAAGTCAACTGTAACTTGAGTGCATAAGTCAACCGTTATCACATAAATCAGCCAGATTTACGTAAGTAAGCTGTCATATAGGCTGACTTATGACCGTAAGTAAGCCTTTTACACCTAAATCAGCCAGTTTTATGTACATAAGCCGTCACGAACGGCTGACTGATGCCCATAATTCAACCTATATCTCTTAATTCAGTCGTGTTTTGTAACTCATTTGCAACGTAACCATAACTCAACTGTATAAGTAGAGATTCGCAGCTGCATTCATTAAAACACGTCAGCGAATTCCTACGTGGGAATGATATTCCTGTAAATACGTTTTTTTTGTCAAAACGTAGTAGAAAGGCACGCTTGGCATTTAAAAAATACCAGTAATAAAAAAGAAGATTTGTATGATTCTAGTCATTTGTACTAAAATGTGTGCTATTTAAATTTAAATTTCCAAAGTAAAACTAAAAACTTTTGTTTTTATGTTCTATTGGGACTAGTATTAATTTTTATAATTATTTGATAATCTATGATGCAATTTTGTTTTGGTATTTTGGACGTATAGTACACTTTATTTTAACATTATATATTTATATTTAATTATTCATTTTTTATTTAAAAAAACCATGTATACACCCGATGTAATCATCCGCGTATACGCCCATGTGATATATGGTGGTCCGTTGCCCAACTAGCGTATATCATATTTTAGAACATTAGTTTTCATAGTGAAAGCAGGTGACAATAATTTAATACGTTTAAAATTTTTTAAAATCTAGAATGCATTTTTACCAGTACTTCGTATCAATTTAATTGATGTTTTAAAAGAGAAAATGTTGTTTCAAATTATTTTGATGTTTTCATGTTTTTTTCAAAATTTAAAGTTATATACTATTTATATCATGAAGATTGATTTTTACTCGGTTAAAATGGTTATAATTAATGTTGTTTTATATATACAAAAAGATAAACTAAATGATGTATTGTGTTTTATTAACACTGCAAAAACCTTAAAAATCAATTATTTTGATACAATTTTGAATTTTTTATAGATCGGATGGAAACCCTACTAAAATATCTTGTGGGTTCGACTTTGCTAAATAGTCCTTTTGGGCTTCAGATCACTTCTAATGGTAGATGAAATACTAAGTGAAAACTGGTTAAACTAAAACACAAACATATAAAACAACAACAGAGGATTATAGAAGAAGAACACTAATGTTTTTTGTAACATAAAATAAAACTTTGTTCAGAGACAAACCACTCACAACTTCTTTTATTATTAATGAAAAACATAAAAATACATAAACTAACTTCAGAGCAAAGAAGAAGACAAAATCTAAACCAATATGAAAGTTCCTTAGAGAAACACATAACCTTTTTGATTCAACAATCAGAGAACGTAGTTGATCTTGATATCCTTACTTATAGCATCACACCTCCATTACCTAACTCAACAAACAACCATTCAAAATGAGGATTAGATAATCAAACAAAGAAGACCACATTGTATCATATATGGAACATAACTCACATGAAAGAATACTTTCACTGAGTGGAAAGATAGAAGAATTACAAAATTCATAAAGAGACTCCTTCCCTTTGCTCCATATTTTGGAATCCACATCAAACGTCCACCACTCTGCGTTAGTCATGAATAAGATCTGGTTTTTTATTGAAGTCATGCCTAAAACAAATACTTTGTCTTCTCCAAATGGCATATTATCTTCGCAGACAAGCACCCATCCCTTTTTCAAACCCATACATCCATGTGGTACACATATCGAATTACAACTGAGAGACACCCTTGTAGAATGATCATATACTTCTTTCCAAATACTTTATTATCTAGATAATGAGGTAAGTTGATAATCTAAAATCTTCCATATCAACTGAGAGGATTTTAGCCTGTATAACATAAGGAAGAATCCAGAAGATCTTCCCCCTACACATACATGTGTCAACTTCAACGGACAAAAAACATGCATGCATCAAAATATTAGGCACGGGCTTATGGTTTTCCAAAAACCAGTGCTAGAAGAATACACTTCACATTCATAGATAAATTCATGAACTTTCATCCTAGAGCAGAATAAACAGAAAACTCTATAATCAGTTATGTTAGAGGCATAAGCTACCCCGACAATTGGCTCAATATGATATGAGGGTCTACCTGTGGGAAGAAGGAGAGTCTCCCCTGTACATGGGTTACATATCCATATCTGCATATTAGGTAAATTTTTTTCTACTCTGACCTGACTCGTACAACAGTTAACTCAGTTGAAGGATGATATCATGTACATTGAAATACCTTGGCTTCTTCCAGCGAGATTAATTGTATTTAGTGCGATTGGTTCAAAACTCTCCGGTCTCATCAAATATGATTTCATTCTTGCATCCATACAAGGAAATGATATGAAACTGGGATTCTTCCTCAAATTTGCTAATTATTTCTTAGCAAAATACTTACCACTCATCAAGCTATGCCAGTTTTTGGATATTGTTTTAAATGAACTGATTAACTTAACTGGGAGCCTTGACATGATTTCAATATCGACACCCTCATCCAATGTTTCTTCCTTGGGATGCTTGGAATTTTTTCATCCATTTATCTTTTTTGTTTTTTTTTTAAGGGGATCTGCGCCAAAAAATATCGGTCAGCCCATTAAAATGATTCATGAACATATTTCTAAACAACATGAATTTATGTGTCTGTAAGGAGCAACAGGCTAATGGAGCTCACAACTGCTAAAAAAACACTAGACACCTATCATAAACAAACATAACATCCCTTGGTATCAATTAAATGAAGACAAAAACACAGCTAAAAAACACTAGACACCCATCAGACCCAAGGAAAAAAGCCTGAAAATGAGGGGAAATGCATCAAATCATTTCTCCTCTAGCGAGTTCTTCCACCCGCATATGTCATTTAAGGTTAATATTTAAATACAAGATCAACACTCGACTCAACCTAAGAAAAAATTCCAAATGATACAAAATCTAAAGAACTGAGAAATAATAATCCGCATAATTAATTTAAGAGTTTCAAGGACATATAAAAAAAGGGAAAAAATTGTACACTACACGAGATTTGTTCAAAAATCACGAGATGAACACTCAATTGAGCATGATAACATATTTTAAAAAATATAAATAGCCGAGAAATATAGATTGAGGTAATCTAAGTAATATTAACGAGGAAAAATCGAACAGGAAATACATTATGCACCAACAAGAAATAAATGAATATTTGATGCCCAAACAAAATCTTTTACCACGAAATCACGGATCAAGACTCAATTAAATATGAAAGAAATTGCATAGAATACAGAATAAAGAGAACAAAGAAACGATGATCGGGATCTTCAGTAATAGATACAAGAACATGTAGAAAGAGAGAAAACATTATGAACCTACACAAATTCAAGAATTTTCTACCGAAATAAAATTTGTTACCACGAGATCATGAGATCAACTCTCAATTAAACATGAGAAGAAACTCAAAAGGATAAAAACGAAAACCAGTGGTAATAAAATCAAATCAATAATTATAAAGATAAGGAACCATTATGCACCTATATGAAATCCATTACCACCAATAAAAAATTGTTACGTCATCATATATATCTACACAAAATCAGATGCTTAATATATGATCATGGAAAAAAGCCTATCAAAATGCAACATATCAAGAAAATGATGGAAGGTTTATAAATGCAAAACTCAACTTACATCTTTAGATTTGATATGACAAATAAAGATTATCACTAAAAAAAGGCGACATAAGAATTATACCATTGTAATAGTTTTTCCTCTTTATATGGTGTACCATGTAGCAGTCCTTGAACAAAAGATAGCTCATTCTTCAACGAGTTCAAAAGACAACAACAACTAGTACTAATAATGTCAGGCACACTTCAGAACAAAGTACATATGATTCCATTATCTACCCTAAAGACCATCAAAAGACAAAATTTAGCTAAAGAACTTCTTTCAAAAGGTATAGTAGAATTATGTAAGATATAAAATAAAATAAAACGAAAACACAAGAATTGCAGCAATAAAAATATTTCTTGTCTCTGTATAACTTTATATTGGCATTGCAATTAAGTAAACTTAGCAATATGTATATTTTGAAAGAATAGCTAGTTATTTTCACTTTCATGTTGTCAACTTAATCTATGTGGATACGATAAGCAAAAGAACATTAGATGGATCCTGAAACAAACCTTTGCAAAGTACATAATCTCCAGATAGAGAATCACAATTAACGATGAAAGTAATGGTACCTCCATGCATCCGCCTTTCCATTTAAGAAAAAAATTCATAAGTGAGTATTTAATCTCTATAATGAAACAACAAATCAACGAGAACAACAACAATATGACAATTGAATTTCCTATTATCCTATCGATTAGCAACGTATGAAGAAAGATCACATCAATTCAATTCTACATGATTTCTGCATCACCACAACTCGCAAAACATAGAACCTGAATAAAAAATAGTAAAAAAAACACTGATTACCTCTTAGAGATGAGATTTCGGCGAGAAAGTCCGATGGAGCACAAGTAAGACGTCCATAAAAGGAGAAAATTTGTAGTCAAATTCAAAATTAGAGTGAGGAGTTTTACAGAGTCGCAAATCGTGTTTGCATAGTTACTTAGTGAAGGATCAATTCTTATAATCTGGTACATATTTAACCGGAAAGGAGCAAAGGACTGAGCGATAGAGAATTTTAGTTTAAAACACTAAGATGTGGTTTTCAAAGATAAACAAATTTCCTTTTTTACTTTTCGATGATAAATATTGCAGAACAAAAAAACCATATCGGTCAATATCAAGGTGAATAAGTCGTAAACGGAAAAAAAAACTTTATACAAAATTGGTAGGCATGGGTGCTTGATATTTGGTTTGGTCCTCAATTTTTGGTTCAGTTTGGGTTTGGTTTTAATAATTTAGATAATATATTTTGATTTCATTTGGGTATCCATTTGGATATTTCAGTTCTTATTTGATTTTTAACCAAAAATCCTTAATACAAATAAAAATAAATTTTTAAAATAAATATTGTGCAATTTAAATATATATAATGTTATGGTAGTGTGGCATGTGCATAATGTCGATAGTGCCCTCCTAATAGTTGGCGTGTGAGCTGTTACAACAGTGAGATAATTAATGAGAGTTAGTGCAATTAAATTATGACATGACATATTGTGTTATCCAAAAGGTAAAAACAAGTGCTTAGGTGCTTTAATTAGTAGATGTTAATGGAAGTAAATTTTGATGGAGAAGAAAGGGGATTCAAAGACATTGGAGAATCATTAATGAGTTTTTTTTTAAGATTCAGTGTCCATTTAAAAAGGTTCGTTGAGATGGACCTATTTAATATGTGATATAATGTGCGTGGAGATAATGTATTTTTTATGATATATATAGCTTACATTAGATGGACGAAACTATTAAGGTCATAGCTGGTGATTGGGAATTCTTAGAATCTAGTTGCTGGCATTTTCGTGTAGCAACATATATGTTTGCCAAATGTATACAACTTAGAGATGATGAATGTTACAATAGTTTTATTTGAAATGTTGTAAGCACATATGGCGGAATGAGTGGACATAAATTCACTCTAACGTACTAGCAGGAAGGCTGTGAAGACGTCTTTACACAAATTGAAATGCCACTAGTAGTTTTAGATAGTGATGGGAATAGCAGTAGGCATGGTTGACATAATAACAAGAATGATGGACAACGTATCACGGAATATGGACGAAATGATGACAGTAGTGCACAAGAGGGTACTGATCGTGGACATAAGCGGAAACATACTAGAAATGGTGTTCTTTTTCATTTTTTAAAAAAACCAAATTTTAAAAATTGCTACTTAATTTTCAACATGTGTCATAAGGAGAAAGATGTCGTTTTATTAACATGAATATGGTAGATTTGTTAAAGTGAGACTAATATGGTATATGATATAAAGTGGATGAAATTTATGGTATATGCTATAATGATAACAGCACGCGCAATCTTGGTGAGGGATTTCAAAAAGACAATATGTTATGTCTAGATAACCCATGTAGTGGAAAGTGTTTGAGGAGAATGTTTTGGTCGTAATGGTGGCCAAATAAGTTTATTTCATGGTGGACAACGGGTGTTTACTCGGGATGGACATGTTGAAAGTGAGGGATTGAGTGGTAACAATTTTGAGGATGAGGGGATGTCTCCGAATAATCTTATATTAGCAAGTGATGCATCACCATACAAAGACAATGTGCAAAGAACTATAAACAAAGGTTTCATTATGTTAGTGTGTAGAACTGACTTGATGACTCGTGGACTTAATAATAAGAATGATAGACAACATTCAACAGAAGATGGACCAAATGGTAACAACAAGCCACAAGAAGATGTACTTATTGGTGGACATAATAACACAAATGATGGACCACATATACAATAGGATGGACAAAATTGTGAAAACAATGGACAAGATGGTATTGATAGTGGACATAAACGGCAACGTCCCAATGATGACATTGAGTGCGAACAGTTGGATCGCGGCACTGGTGAGGAATATAGTTATGAGAGCTACGAGAAATACGAATTCGACGTCATGTGAGAGCTAATAGACACTAAATACCCAACACAATCAGATCTGTATGAACCCATGTGGTCATTTCAGAGGAGGAGGTAGTAAAAAATGGATGTGGTGTGAACGTGGATGAAATTGGTAATAGAGTAAGTGGAAATAACAGTGAGCGCAGTGGAAAAGTTAACACAACACAAGTTGGCTTATATGGAGGGGGAGAGTGGAGATCACCGATGGACAACTAGTAGAGAACAACATAGGTGGTGTAGACGTCAATGAACCTGATAATGGAGTGAGTGGGAATAACGTGTGAGCGCAGTGGACAAGTTAACACAGACCAGTGTGGCTTGTATGGGGGGGTGGACATCACCGATGGACAACTAGTATTCTACAATGGTGGAAAAGAATTTGGTGTCCTTAATGAGAACAATATGGTGGACAACCAGATTTTCCTATAAGCATTTGGAGTAAATGATGGAGAGAATACAGCTGAGTGGACATGGTTTTTCGAGTAATTATCGACATTCGTCGAAGACGAAGATGACCTAGTTTTCATCTTAGACAGACATCCCGCCATATACGCAAGTGTGTAACATGTAATTTTTTATGGAAATGATGTTGTGTAGTAGAAAGTAAGGTTCAAATAGGTTGTCAATTATGTCCATGAATATGTTATAGATTATGTCCATTGCATACATGAATTGTTTGGCGATGTCGGTAGGACTACACCAATAGAAAGTACTCACTGCTGTCCATTGCGCCCATGTTTAGATTGTCCACTAAGTCGAGTGTGTGCATCGAAAGTTTGTCTACCATCCATTAGTGATATCCGTCCGAGTTGGATCAACAATGTCTACATATATATGTATCCTAATGTCCACGTCCGGTTGGTGGACTAGTATAAATACTCACATAATCATTATGTCTAACCCCAATAGATAGACATGTATATGTAGTTGTCCATATAAATAGACCCAAATGCATACGGTATAATTGTACAAATAAATATCTAATTTGTTGTACAATTACGAATATTATTACATAGATAAACTGATAAAATGTTTATAACACAGGTTTACGAAAGGTGTATCCATGATTCTACCATGGGACATGTGTTGTCCACTTGAAAAAAAACATAAAACACATAGTTGCCACTGGTTATCTTCCCCCTCCGGTCCACCAGCTCCCTAAATCAAATCCAATATTACTCAATTTGATCTAGAAATCAACATAACCATATAGTAATATATATATATATATATATATATATATATATATATATATACTTCATATAAACTCCTTATTTCAACTCTTTGATTTTTCTTCTTGTGTGATAAGTTTTAAAATTTGATTATATATATATAAAACCGAGAAATGTTACAGATTCGTGTTAAAAGTAACAAAATAACATATTATTCGGATTCTTCAAAATATAATAAAAACATAGCACGTCAATAAAGAATATTTTTTTTATCATTTTCAAATTTAATCAAAAACCACAAACCCAGAAAAAGAAAAGAAAACAATAAAAATTGAATATAAAAACACAAACATTTTGAGAACAGAGAAGTAAATAGAAAACTAAAAAAAAATGGTTATGTTTGAAATACCATAATTCTTTAGTTCTTAGGCCTAATTTCATGGATAGTGTTCTCTTGATCCTCAATCATCATTTTGAGAGAAGCAGAAAAAAAGAAAGTCTTTATGAGTCAGCTTCGAAATTTTCTAGAAAGAGAGTTTTTAGAGAGAGAGAGAATTATTAGCAGAGAAGGTTAGAAAGAAAAATGGGGAAGGAGAAAAGATAGTGAGTCTCTCTTACCTTTTTTCAACTTTATTTTTATTAATATTATTATTAGAAAAAGTGGAGAGAAGTTGAGAGAATCAAAGCAAAAAAAAAATGTATAATATATCTTGCAACATATTTTTTTAAAAAAGTTAAAAAATTAATGTTAAATCATAATGACAGGAGGGTATATCTGACTTTTCATCCAAGTGAATATGGTAGTCTCTCTAATGTTCGATCAATATGACATTATTATTTAGTTCTTCTCTTAATATGGCACTACACATAATTTTTTCTAAAAACTAAATAAAATAAATAAGTTTTTTGGAAAAATACCTCTAAATGAACTAAAATTATGAAAAATTTCTATTTTTTTATTTGAGAATACACTTTTTTCCAGTCAAAATTATTAATTTAACCTCATAATTTTTTATACAATATGATATTAATTAGTATTCAACTCAAATAATTACCGATAAATTATAAAATCAAAAATAAATTCAAATATAAGATACCACATAAATATGAAATTTTTTAGCTCTCTTTAGAATTATGATACTTTACCAATCGTGAAAGAGATACATGTATAATGTTTTTGTATGGATTCAAATTTTGATTGTTCTCTTATTCTGATTTTTTTTTTGTCAAATGTGTTATAACATTTCATCTTCACCCTCTCATTAAAATACACTGTGAAAAATTGACGGCCATAATCAGTGCTTCTTACAAAATTTATTGAAAAAAATTCAAGTCCAAGAGAATTTATCTATTGTTCATAGCAAATTTCAACCCAAAACGAAGTTTTGTTTGCTCTCAGTCGTCTTCATCTCCTCTACTTGGTCTTCTTCTTCGTCACAACTAGATCTAGGATGGATCCACCTTCAACACAACCAGGGGCGAACCCAAAAAATATTTTTACCGGGGTCATAATTTATATATTTATTTTAAAATATTATTAAAAAATATTGAACCAAAAAAGTTAGAAATAGTTAAAAAGTATTTTACTGAAAAATTAAAAAAATAATCAAAATAAGTAAAAGAGAAGGGACTTGAACTCATGTAATAGAAGTCATTACACTACTAGTGTAACCAACTGTGCTAGTTTTTTTTTGTTTGTAGATGTTTTACAAATTTATTTTATAAATTTTACTTGTGTCGGTTGAACCCACAATCTCTTACGTGGGTCCACCACTGAGCGCAATATATATACTTGGTGATTTTTTGGGTGACAACTTCTCTAATTATAGGGTTCGTCTCGTATTTGAAATTAATTTTGATGTAATCGAACGTGTTCATGCATAATGGAAGAGTTGTGTTTTAGTTTCCATGGTACTGTACATATTTATGATGTTAGAAATGTCGAGGATTTTTTTTTTTATTTGTTACTATCTCTATACCTTCTCATGCAGTTTTATCATTGTCGAATTAACATGGAACTTTTCTCATATAAACTCTTATGTTTTGAAATGGAAAACAAGGTACGAAATGCCAATGATTACGGTAAGGAAACAATGTCATTGCTCTATAATAATGATAATAGATATAATCAACTTTACACAATAAATAAAAATTAGTTTTAAAAATAAAATAAAAATAAGGTAGTTTTCAAAAATCACTGTATGAATATAGTAGCTTTCAAAATCTCCCTAAAATAAAAACAGAGGGAGTATTTATATTATGTAGAATAATTTTTGATTGGTGAAAAGACTAGTTAATGTTGTTTTTTTCACTCGGATAACAAATTACAAATAAGTGTCCAAAATGTGTAAACAACATAAGATGGAAAAACAATGTGTACAATAAACCTTTCTATGAAAATTGTGCTTCACCTTGGATGCGAGAATGAAGTCAGGAAGGTCCTCCCAAAGTTAGGTAGGAATGTAAATAGTTAATGTTGTTTATATATAAAAAAGATAAATTAAATGATTTTTTATATTTTATTAAAACATGTGAAAAAACCTTACACATCAATTATTTTGTAAAGAATGAGTAACATTTACTTTTTTTCTTGTAACGGTTTTAAATAGTAATATTTTTTAGCTTTTTTACTTCAGAAAATTATTGATCATTGAATTGTTTATAGATAGGAGACCACATAATGAAAACCTTACTAAAATGTCTTGTGGGTTCGACTTTGCTAAATATCTCCTGTTCAGCTTCAAATCACTTCTAGTGGCAGAAGAATCATTAAATGAAAGCTGATTAAACTAAAACATAAACATATAAAACAACAACAATTGATTATATAATAAGCACATTAATGTATTTTTGTTGTTGTAACATCGATTAAAACTTTGTTTAGAGACAAATCACTCACAACTTCTCTTATTATTAATGAAAAACATAAAACTGCATAAACCAAGTTCAGAGCAAAGAAGTAGACAAAACCTAAACCGATGAAAGTTCTTGGAAAATCACATAACCTCTCACTTTCAATAGTCAATGAACATAGTTGCTCTTGGTCTCTTTTCTTACACCATCACACCGCCATTACCTGACTCAACAAACAACAGTTCAAAACGAGGATTAGAATTCCAAATAAGAAAGACCACATTGTATCATATATAGAACATAACTCACATGGGAGAAGGTTTCAGTAAATGGAAAGATAAAAGAATTATAAAATTCATAAGGAGGCTCCTTCCCTTGGCTCCATATTCTTGAATCAACATCATACGTTCGCCACACTGCGTCAGTCATGCATAAGCTCTGATTCTTTATTGAATTCATGCCTAAAACAAGTACTTTGTCTTCTTCGAATGGCATATTATCTTCACAGACAAGCACTCTTCCCTGATTTTTCTAAACCCATACATCCATGTGGTACACATGTTGAATTACCACTGAGAGGGATCCTTGTAGAAAAAATTGTACACCTACACGAGAGTTGTTCAAAAATAACGAGATGAACACGTAATTGAGCATGAGAACATATTTATAAAAATTTAAATAATCGAGAAATATAGATTGGGGTAATCTAAGTAATATTTACGAGGAAAAATCGAAAAGGACAGACAATAATAAAGAATTTGATACCAAAATAAAATTCTTTACCACAAAATCATGAATAAAAACTCAATTAGATCTGAGAGAATTTGCATATGATACAGAATCAAGAGAACTTAGAAACAGTGATCGGGATCATCTAAGTAATATATACAAGAAAATGTCGAAAGAGAGAAAACAATATCAACCTACACAAACTCAAGAATTTTCTACTAAAACAAAATCCATTACTAAGATATTATGAGATCAATACTCAATTAAACATGTGAACAAACTCCAAAGGATAAGAACGAAAACCAGTGACCAGAAAAATAAAAAGCAATAGTTCTAAAGATAATTAACCAGTATGCATCTATACGAAATCCATTACCACCAACCAAAAATTGTTGCATCATCTTATATATCTAGAAAAAATAAGAAATGTAATATATAATCATAGAAAGAAACTTAATCAAAACATAGCATATCAAGAATATGATGGATGATTTATAACTACAGAATTCATATTGCAACTTTAGATTTAATATGAATAATAAATATTATCACGGAACAAGAAAGAAAAGGCCACATATTAGAATCATGCCATTATAATCGAAGTCTCTAAGATATAAAATAAAAGGAAGATAAAACAAAAGAATTTCACCAGTAAAAAAATTCTTGTTGCTGAATAACTTCTATATAGTCATTGCATTTATGTGAGCTTAGCAATATGTATGTTTTAAGGAATAGCTAGTTATTTGCATTTCCATGTTGTCAAATTAATCTATGTGGATACGATAAAAAATTATTTGCATAAAAATAAAGTGGTGATGGCATAAGCAAATTAAAATTAGTCGCATCCTAAAAGAAACCCGCACAAAAAAAATGTTGGTTCAAATTCTAATCTTTGAGACAAATGAATCACAATAAGCCGTGAAAGTAATGGTACCTCCATGCATCCACATTTTCTTTTAAGAGAAAATTCATAAGTGAATATTTAATTTCTATAATATAGCAACGAATCAACAAGAAAAACATCAATCTAACAATTAAATTTTCTATGATCCCATTCATTAGCAACATATCAAGAAATATTATATCAATCCAATTCTACCTGATTTTCGCATCGCCACTACAGCAGAATATAGAATTAGAAATAGAAAGATCACATCAATTACCTCATAGACACGAGATTATAGCGAAAAAGTCAGATGGACCACATGTAAGAACCACAAACGGAAACAATTTCCTGACTCCATAAAAGGAGGAAATAAGTAGTCAAATTCGAGACTAATGTGAGGAGTTTGGAAGAGTCGCAAATTGTGTTTGTGTAGTTACTTGGTGAATGATTGGTTCTTATAATCTGATACATATTTAACCGAAAAGGAAGCCAAAGACCGAGCAATGGAGACTTTAGTTTAAAACACTAAGATACGGTTTTCAAAGATAAACACTTTTCCTTGTAATCAAGGTGAAAAAGTTGTAAACGGAGAAGAACTTTATATGAAACGGGTAGGCATAGGTGTTCGATATTCGGTTCGATTCGGTTTGGTTTTTTTGAACTATAGTTAGTTCGAATATAAGAATTCAAGATCCACTCAAGTATTTTTAAAGTTTAGTTCGTGTTAGGTTCGGTTCTTGAATTTTTAGTTCAATTTGGGTTCAGTTCCATTTATTTGGATAGTAGATATTGATATCATTTATGTACTTATTTCATTTTTTGGATATATACGAGTATTTTGGGTTCCTATTAAATTTTGACCCAAAATTCTTAATGCAAATAAAAGTAAAATTATTTTTGATTAATACATTATATTTAAATATATATATGTAATTTTATTATTTGTATATTTTATAAAAAAAATTGTTTATTTTTGTTAAAATTCGGTCAATTCGAGTAGTTTGGTTCAGTTTCTAAAATCTTAGTTGGATTCTTCGAGTATCGATTATTTTTCTCACATTAAAACTGGAGATGGCAACGACGAAGATAAACTTCTTTGGAAGCTTAAAAAAAGTCAATGAAGCATTGAAACTTTGGACGTGTCTCAAAAGTAGAGACAAGGAGTGAGTCACTTCGATGTAAAAACACTAAACCAAAGTTAGATTTAAAAAATGAGTGAAAATCGATAAAAACATATGAAATATAGCCGAGTAAAAAAAGGAGATTATGAAAAAAACAGGTTGAGCAAAAATCATCACCAAAACGTTAACAAACAACAACTAAACCTACAAATTAGATTGTCGAAGCGTAAGAAGCATAAATCCAAAAACGTCTAGACCAAAATCACGTGCCACAACCTAGACCCTAACCAAAAAACCGAAATGCAATTGTTGCACCACAACCCAGATATTGATCTTACCTCTTGACTCACCAATCCATCGCGAAAACAGGTCGGGGAGGAAGAAATGAGAGTGTAACAAGATCTTCTAGAGTTAGAAAGTGAGGAGTAGGAGATGTAAGAACCATGCCAAAAAAAATAAAACAAAACGAAGAGCACTACCACACCAATAGTAAATCGGTCGAATGCGGAGGAGAACTGCTGCATCATAGACTTAAAACCCAACAACCACGTCTTCTCCACTAGCACCTCACCCAAGGATTGCACTGTCACCAAACTTTTGTTGTTGGACCAGAATAGAGAGGATGCTTCGATTACGAACCCAAAAGACCAAAATAGAGAATGACACAAGCTATTAAGAATAAAGGGACCCGACCCTAGGAGAGCCATCAGAGTTAGACTCAGTGGCGGATCTTGAAAATAATTTTAGGTGGGTCAAAATATATAATTAAAAATTAAAATTTTAGACTAGTGTTCTTGAAATTAGGGATGTCACTATTGAAAATTTATCACTAAAATTAATAAATTTTAACAAACTTGATATATAAAATATTTTGTAAAATAATTTTGGGTCACTTGACTCACATTTATCCTCAGTAGGTCCGCCAATGATCAGACCCGAGATCTATGTGAAAGGTGACGACTTGAGAATGAAGAATAAATTTAGGGTTTTTATTTTTCGACTACAATCTCAAAACTTTATTAAGGAAAACGATCTGATGTGTAAATGATGGATATGAAGAATGATTATTCACCCCGTTTACCAGCACCATCTCCTCTATAACAAATATGACATGCAAAAAATTGTGAGTCATCATACTTTGTATGTTTCACTCTCATGCTTGAATATTACCTTCCTGTTCAAAGTTAAATAGATAGATTGCCCGCCTTCTATGAATAAGAATTGCACCCACATGGTCTCGGATGATTCAAACTGCTATGGCCTCTTTTCGATTCCAAGAAAAAGCTATTTTGCATTTCACCCATAGTGATTTTGGTTTTTTCCATTTTCTGTCATCATTTCTAAATTGATCCAATGGCTCTACAACCAGGAGAATATTTACTTGTTGAGATAGGAACCACTCTCTTTGAACAAAACCAATGATACTTGTGGATGAAACATCTCCCCTTCAATAAATAAGAGTTTTTATTATTTTCACATACCACAAATAATTCATGGGAAACTCCTTCACATGTCAACTTATCATCAATAATATTACTTTTAACTAAATTATTAAATTCAACTTGTTACAAAGATGGTTTAATACACATCTTGGTAAATGCTTATACTAAAGCAGATGTTGTATGGAGTATAAGCAGTATGTTGCTAAAACTGTATGCTTTTGTTTAGTGGACAAATTTGCTGATTAGTAGACCATACTTATGCTACTAGTGTTATATGCTCTTGTTTAATGGACAAATTATTATAATTCTATATAACAAGTGTATATATATATATATATTATCTTTTATTTTTAAAATAATAGTAAGTAGTAATATTAAAATAAATAAATATTTATTCATATATTTATAGAAAATATTAATATAAAATTTCATTTCATAATTTTTCCATATATTAATTATTTATCTGATTAATATTTATAAATTGAAACAAAATAAATTAATAT